>APFE031467999.1:0-28316 GCA_000404065.3 Pinus taeda | reverse complement strand
AAACACTGTTTTTTAGATATATGACCAGGTCTGGAAGGAGGGGTTGCCCTAGGCCATGGCTGAAGCATCACAAACCATACTGGTGAGATTTGGAGCTATAACAACTGGTGAGACTCTTGGGGCACCCAAATCTGGATATGATGTTCTCAAATATGAATCCAGTGGTAGTATCTACATTACATTCCTTAATCAATGCTTCCTCTACCCATCTGATGAGGTACTTTGTTGCTGTGATGATATACTTAGCATGAGAGTGACACGTCGGCAGATTGATAGGTCCTATAAAGTCGACCGCCCATTTCTCAAATATTTGCAGTCTACGTACTAGTTGCAATGGCATTTAATCATGGTGTGATGGTCTCCCAACCCTTTGGAAAACATCATAGCCTATGGCATATTCCTTTACATCTTTGAAAATGTTAGCCACCATAGTCCTGCCTGCAATACTTTCCATGCAGTAGCCTTTCCTCCAACATGTCCACCCGCAACTCTTGAATAAAACTCCCATGATACATCACGTCTCTCATGGTGAAGGACACATATGTGCAACACCTTATCAAGGCCCAATTTATATATTTTCCCCGCAATCAATTCATAATCGGCAACTTGGACAACCATATGTCTTCGTTGTGTGGTTGTGTATTCTTCTGAACATTTACCTATACCAAAAAAGGTTGCAATGTCTTCCAAGTATTTTGGTACTACTTCAATCCAAAATAGATCAATTTCTGGTAAATGATCATCAAGGGATCCTCCGCTTTCTCCTGATTCTATCATTCAGAGGTGATCAGGTCCCACATTCAAGCACCATGCTTAATAATTAATTCAAAGTTGAATTCCTAGAATAACAACAGCCATCTGCAAATTCTTCCTTCAAGTATAGGCTTGTTCACTGAATATTACAAAGTGGAATGTTCATTGAAAAAATTCAATGGGTCCCCCAGCAAGTAGTGTCTGAATTTCTGAATTGAATATACCATCACAAGTGCCTCTCGCTCAGTTGTGGTATAGTTCTTTTCCGCTGAGGAAAATTTTATACTAGAAAAATAAATTGGGTGGTTGATGTTCCCTTCCCCTAGCTGAGCTAGAATAACACCTAGAGCAACGCCTGATGCATCAATGTGGACATGGAACTATTTTTTCCATTCTGGGGTAGACCAATATCGATGCACTTGCTAGTTTTTCTTTCACTATATTGAATGCAGCCTCACATTATTTTGACCACTTGAATCATCCAACCTTCCTCAAGGGCTTCTCCATAGGTGTAGTAATCGAGGTATAGTTGTGGATAAACCTCCTGTAGTACATGGTACATCCCAAGGTGTATCTGAGCTATTTTACACTTGTGGGTGGATCCACATTCATGATCACCGCAATCATAGTAGGGTCTACACATACTCCTTCTTTGCACACTATGTGGCCCAGAAATGTGCCAAAAGGAACTGAAAATATGCACTTCTTCAAATAAAATGAGATCTGTAGTTGTCTACATCGATCAAACATGATTCAAAGTAGACTTGAGTGTTTCTTCAGAAGACTATATATGGTCCAGTCATCCATATAGACTTTTAGGATCTTGTGGATATAATATCTAAAGGAAACAATCACAATTCTTTAGAACACCATGGGTGCATTCTTGAGTTTGAATGGCATAACATGATATGCATAGGATCCCCATTTAATGGTAAATGTAGTTTCCTTCTTATCTCCTCTGCAATCCTGACTTGACGATAACTAGAGAATCCATCTGTAAAAGAGTAGGCTTCATTCCCCGCCACATTATCTAAAACTTCATCATTGAATGGTGTAGGAAAAGGATCATGCACACAACCATTGTTTAGACTATGGTAGTCCACATAGACATTTATATCTGTAGCATATTTCTTATTTTGTATCAAAATTAGACTTACCCACTCTGCCTCGTCCACCAGAAATATAAGCCTTGCTGCTAGCATCTTGTCTATCTATTTTTTCACTTCTCCTTAACCCTTAGGTCCAATCTGTATGGTTGATGCTTTATTGGATTTGCATCTGGTTTTAGCATATTTTCATCTCCCCTAGTTCTCCCTTAATCCCCTTCAATTCTCTCAAGAGGTTGAAAATATCATTTGTAGTCTACTCATCCCAATAATCTCCAATTGAGGGTAACTTTGGTTTTTCATCAATCCTGATGTTATGCTTCCATAACTTCAATGAGTGTAAGTGTGGAGCATCGATTACAGGTCCATCCTTGATGTCCCTTTCCCCTTCATTTTCGTGGAATGACAAATGTCATAATTCCACTAAATCATCCTCATTTGATTCTTTGTCCACCCTCCTACAGTCTACTACTTCATGATATTCAAACTCATAGATACGCTCGAAACTCTTCTCATCTATCCACCCCTCCATGAGATGACCTGTTGTGAGCATGATGCGCTTGACATCCTGCAACGCCTCAGTCAACCTCTTTTCATTGTTTGAGAAAGAAAATATAGTGACAAACTAATCATCCAAACTATGCCAATCTCTAGTCTATCTCCTTATTCCTTTTTTTGCATACCAAGATTTTGGAAAGGTTCCCAGAGTGTGTATAGAACCATGCACCCACAACTTCTTTGGAACTCCTTCCTGATTCCATCTATCCCTACAATTTTCCAAATTTTTTAAAGGGTCAAAATCCCCCCTGTATTGGACGAAATCTTGAATGTACTCCCCCGCTTGTTTGAATCTTAGTTCCATGGCTATTTTGATATTCTCCCATTATCAGAGGTAGTTACAGTGAACTCCCCACCAACTTACGGTGTCGCTTGTAATGAGACATTTAGTATAGGTACTTTCTGTTCTTCAATAACAGTTGCATTAATCATGTTGATAAATGAATTTACTAAATCTATACCATTAAAGATAGGGAAGTCTTGTACCTCAGTGCCAATCCAAATGATCCAACAGATTGTGGCTCAACGTCTAGTGTTTATTTCATATCCACCATGTTGCCAATCATCCCAAGTGACTTTTGAGCCAATGTCCAAACTCTCAATTCTTTTCCAGCTAATAGACCCTTCACTCATTAGGTTGATGTAATCCTCCCTTCTTCATGTTGTTAATCTATATAGTTGATACAACAAACTTGGTTATTCCCTATCATCTGTTGGTTATATGAATCTTGATCCTTGATATGGATCTAGAGGTTGAATCACTCTAAAGCCTTCTATCTCAAAAGTCATCAGTTCCTTCTTCAAATTGATTATGGCATAGTTCTGAAAGTCCCAGTCTATCCCAAGCAACACTAGGTAGGTTTCCTTGTCCCCCATGATGTCTATTACTTCAAATTTTGCATGGGTATTCACCCCTGCTACATCAACCACTTCCACATCTTCCAGTCGCCCAATCAGAAGGATACAGTACTAATTCGCCATACATAGTTGGATTGGTGAAAACGTCAACTAGGGTTTTCCCAGGGCTTCCCATGTTTTCCTTGGAAAAATGTTGATGTCTTAGCCTAAATCCAACCTAGCGTCCTTAATCTAGAACCCTGCAATCTGAGCATCAATCCAGAACTCTTTTCCCATTCTCTTCTTGTTCCTTTGTACCCTCCTAGAGTGTCTTTCGGGTAGGTTAGCGGAGATGACTTCTCCCTCAACTACCCATCCTGGGGTGGCCACTTTCAAAATTTTCCACAATTGCCCCAACGTCCAGTCATCGTTCATGATTTGCATAAATAATCTGAACCATTCTTCGATGGGTCAAACTTCATATTATGGTAGGCTTGGGATTTTATCTTTAAGATATTACAGTTTCTCCTTCTGTGACCTTCCACCTCTTGTCAGATTGTTGAAAAGTTTGGTGGCTTCCTTGTAATACTGCTTCTGTTTCTCAAGGCCATATGAGTGCTTTGGGGAGGCCAGTCTTATAATTGTGGGTTGGTCTGTGGATCCCATATTAGCTCTGGTCTTTTTTCCACCTCGTGTGACTATATTGATATTAGAGAGGGGGGCCTCTAGAAACCTTGGATCTGCATTAATTAAATTCGCTCCCCTCTGATGGTTCTGCTCTTCCCACCTTGCAACCAGTTCTGGATAGTCCTATGTTGCATTGCGTGCTGACCCTGCACTAAGAGCACCATGGTCTTCTTGGTAGTGGGAAATCCCATGCAACATGCCCTTCCTTATTATAGTTGTAACAGTGAACTAGACCTCTTCCCCTTGTCCTTCCACCCTTGTTCCTCCTCCTCGTCCTCAAGGATTCGCATTGACTTGAAAGGTCGATCGGTCTAACCGATCAGCTAGAGCATCCAGTGCCCTACATTGATTGGTATGGTGAGTTTTTGAAGCACATAATTCACATTAATTGTTATTTGGAACATTCGAGTATTTTTGCAGTATCGGGTATAGACAAGGGGGGTATCCATATCCCCTTCATACCTCACATTATTTTGGTTGGTTGCGCTAGGAGTATAAACCTTACGATCATATTTGTGTGACTCTTGTTGCTGGTGTAGGCCTAGGTGGTCATACTAGTGTAGATGTGGTATTTGCACCTTGCAACCCTGGACATTCTGTAGCAACATGACCTTCCACTAAGCAAGTTGTACACCATACATTTGGTTAAGTCATGCAGGTTGGTTGCACATCCTTCAACTTCTTTGTCAGATTCGCAATTTGATGTTGTAGGCCCAAAATGGATGGATCATGTAGTGTTGCTCCCCGCGATACTCATGTGGGTATCCTGCCATAGCTTCAATCTGAGTTTCTTTCTCAAGAGCATCTTGTATTGTATCGATTTTCTGTTGTGTTAATGGCATATGGGTGAGAGGCATTAGTGCTTTGATAAACTAGTCCCCTTGATGATTTGGATCTATTAGGTAGCTTAGTTTACCAATTATGTCCTTAAATATTTGCATCAACTCCCAATCAGTCTCTCCCTCCCACTGTTTGATTTCCCAAAGCTCCGACAACCCTTACTAATTGGTCTATGGAAGTTTAAAGTCTTGTACAAATTCTCTTTTAACATCATCCACAGTTGTATTCTAGTGCAACTTTGACTACTTTATGAACCATCTCGAGGCCCTTTCCCTGAGAGTGGTCTAAAATTCAATTAACTTCACATCATCTAGCTTCTGGCAGGCCCTCTACATGGCTTCGTATAGACACCATTATTGTTCTACGTCGTCGTTCCCTTCACCAGAAAACTTGGAATACCATGTGAATCATCCAACCATTTTTTACTGAGTTTGTGCTAAGAGTACAAACCCTCGCAATCCAGGCTATAGTGATCCTTGCAAACTCATACCACTACTACTAAAACTATCTTTTTAATTATCATGCACATTGTGAAATCTTATAGTTTTGATTAACTTAGATAGGAATTTGTGAGGATTATGATAAAGTATGAGGCGAAGGGTGAGGGAGACACTACCTAAGCTTCCGGGAGGCAAATCATTGATTCCTTTGGACACATCATCTTTAGCAAACAATATCCTTATATCAAAATTCATGTCATCATCCAGGCTTCTCTCCAAGCCTAGGTGGCCCTTTCCATCCAACATTTCCATTTCCACTAGTGGGGGTGGGTCCCTGTCACATTCCGGACCCACTGTTGTTGCGTTCATTTTTTCCCTTCCCACTAAACTTCCTTCCATACTTTCTTCCTCTTCTTAATCTCTTAACACCACTCTTGCTTGGTGCAATCCCATTTGTTGCCTTTTAATCACCTGCATGGACCTTTCCTACCATTTCTTTTCTATTTGCACTCTTAGATCCCTCAGCTTTCTGAATTCATCTCCACCCATCCTCGTGACATTCTCATAGTTCCCCTCTGGGTAGCATCCCTCCCTTTAGGTTCTTCCCCCAATACTAGGTATTTACACCACCATGCTGGGGTTTTGGAACACCAACAAGCCCTCTTCCACCATTAAAACCTTAATCCACAAGGTAACCACCTTTAGTAGCTTCCCTCACAACCCTGATCGGAACACAACCTCAACTCTAGAAAAAGGTTGATGACTTTTTGTTGCAAACTCAATAATGTACCCCCCTAGCATGGTCTGTACCCAAAAGATTTTCAATCTTGTCAAATTTATATCAAGGTGGTGTAGTGCAGTGAGGTATGCTTGAGTCCAGGCGTGACGATATGGGTTCAGTCCATTGGACTTGCCTTTCACTTTCGATCTCCACAACCAGTTGTAAAGTTCTTCTGTGAACTTGCACCGGAATATCTCATATCGATCACTATCTGACACTGAATATAGGATTTATTCCTTCAGCTACCTAATATCACATCAGCAAAGTTGAGCTTATTGAGAAACAAATTGGTTCACTTGCTCATTCCGCCAGTTTTGTAGTTATTTCTTAAAGATCCTCGATGCCATATTCCAAACCCCCTTTTAAAATTTCAGGGTCCTGGAAACAGAATCATTGTTGGTGCAGAAATAGAAATAGGGTCGAGACCCTGGGTTTGGGCACTGGGGCCAACAAGGCTCTGCTATAGTCTAGCATAACACTGACATTTTCACCTTAGCTAGAATGGGTAAGGAGTCTCACCCGAAGCGCACCATGACCTTAGTTAGAGGGGTGTTGAAATATTGTATCAGGAAGAATCATATTAGAGAATCAAGAGATATATTAGATAGAATCATTCTACGAGGAAGTCAGATCACAACAGGCCATACATGTTGTAAAAGAGAGAATACTTAAATATGCGCATACATAACAATTTTAAAGAACTAGGACAACATGCAACTAACACACGATGGTCCCAATAGTAGTCATCATCATTAACCTTGGTGGTGAATATATTACATCAGGCTCAAGGGCTCTTTCTCAACATACAAGACTCTAGACATAATAGTACATAAGCTTATGGAATGACAGATACAGAGAAGTTATCCTTTCTGCCTGGTTCTCCTTTCTACCCATTAACTTGTTCTTCCTTCTCTCTATGCACCAACCTAGACTACCAATTCCTTCTCAGGGTCTCCACCTTCTCCCTTGCTCGATTGTCTCCATTCCTCGATTGTCCTTGCTCTTTTCCCTCTTGGTTGTATTTGTTCCTTCCCATCGTCCCTCCATAGCTACCAGTCTTTCGCAAGTTCCTTTATTTTTTCCAGTTGTTATTCTCGTAGCTCTCCAATGGCCATTTCCACCACTTTTTTCCAACTTTTTGACTTCTCTCCAAAAATCCTTAATTCCTCAAAAACAAAGGCCTCAATAATACACCATTGACGACCACTAGCCCCAATAGTGGAACAATATTACAATCAAGAATACCTGCTCCTCCAAAGAAGTATACTCACTCTACACTATGGAGAAGCCAAGGCTCTTCACAATACTCCCAAGCTCTTTTCTAATGTTAAGCCTAGCCTAAAGCTTGGCTCCCAAAATCCCTTTACATGAGTTATGAGGTTCTATTTATAACTAGAGGGGGGTTACTCTTCAACTTCCCTTTGTGACCTTCGGACTAACCTCATGACTCTTCAAATTCTTTACAAAATTATTCATTACATTACATCACGACTCTCCATATCCCAATATTGACACTTGGAATTTCACTTACAACATAATTACAAATAATATTACAATTTACACTCATAACCATATAGGACAAAATAGGGTAGAGACAACTTAACAACCTAACAAGACAAAACACTATGATGTTTGAGTTTGGGAACACTCTATCTCAGCAACTCCCACTTGATGCTTCTTGGTCACATATTAACACCAAGCTTGGTACTTTGAGATGACATCCCCAAACTACATGATGGTGTCAGGCTAGAAGCGGACTCTAGCCTCCATAGCATTTGAGTGCAATGATTTGGAACCAGTCTTAACTTCTTTCTCAAATAGGAGCAACATGTTTCTGATCTAGATGGAACCACCAATGTATTTTTGCATGTTATATCTATTCAACTCTAAATCCTCCTTAGTGCCAATCTGTCTCAGCTACTCCAAGTACTCTTCAATGTCCTTCCTGACCTAGTGTTTTTATTTAGCTTCGATGATTGAAGTGACTGATGGGATCTTGTGGGTTCTCACCATGAAATCCAAGTTGTTATATAACCATACATATGAGGCCTGAATGTTTACAATGAATGAGGTGAGCTATTTTTTGTTTTGAATCAACGTTCGAAATCTTTCTTTCTCCATCTCTTCCTACGACTTCATCTTCTTTATCAAAGTAAGTGGTTCCCCTTTGTATCGCATTGTCCATTCTTGCACGATGGTGATAGAAGTCTGCACATTCCTAGGATTCTTGATAAATTCTTTGCTCCATTGTTGTGAGCTACGCAGGCTGACTACTACCTTATGTATGGTCGTAAACTCCTCATAGAGGTCCCACAAGGTCTCTCTAAGTGTTGATACTTCACCAAGTATCGTTGCACTCATTTCCCCCAAGTAGACTTGTGCGAAGACTGTGTTCTATGATGCTACGTGGAGCTATTCTATCTCTTGTCATGTACCTTATAGATTTTGTACCAATTTCTTACTCTCAAATATTAAATACTAAGTGTTTGATCTCATCACACGTGCAGAGGCCAAGTTGGCATCAATAATAGCATTTGGATTCCTACTGGTGTCTACCACTATCACCCTTTATCTAATGAATGCAGGTGATGCATGATCATCCGGAAAGTGATCTCTCCATGGTTATACAATCCTCTTATGAAGTTCATTATATGACAAATTGTACACATCCATTATTGGACCATCATGAAGAGGAACTATATCTCCTTCCTTGATTGGGGCTAACCCTGTGGCTGGAGGTGGTGGAGACTAAACAGTGACCTATGGTGCACTGGGCATCTGATCAATATCTTCATCTTACAGTTCCAGTTCCAACTCCATGTCTACAACTTCAATCAAGTCTTCAATCTATTCAGAAAGCTCTCGATCCTGCATCTATTCTCCCTCCCTCTACTGTTGGCTGGTTCTATTCTTGCTCTTCAACTTGAATCAGTGTTGCTTCTTTTACCATTATGCCTTGCCTTTCTTCTTCTTCCTACATTTGCTTCTCCTCCTTTCTCTCCTTCTCTATTCATGTTCTTTCCTCATTTCCTGTTTTGTTTTCTTTGCCCTTAGTTATGTTTTGCAAGCTCTATTTTCTCTCTTCATCCACTCAGCTCTCTATATCCTCCGCTTCCTCTTTGCTTCTATCACCAAAGTTTCTTGCATAAGGATTGAATCCACTTTCACTCTGTAGCTTTGTTCTCCCTCTATACTATCAACAACATTTCTCTTTCCCTTGTCCTGCATGGGATTGTTACTTTCTGTTGGTGTTGCTTTTGAATTTTTCCTCTAGATATTCCTCAAGGCTCTTTGCCGAAATAGCTTCATTAACTTGTTTCCATGTTAGTGTTGAATCATTTTCTATTATTAGTTAAGCATCTGCATATACTGAATATTCTACCGGTGTTTGATCAACTGCTTCCCCAATACTTCTTTCAGTGGTCCCTATTGAAGAAACTCTCCTTGGTGTCATCGTAACAATGATTGTTGGAAGAAAGTGCCCCATAAGTGTGGTACTTGTGGGAAAAAAAGGACACTCATGGCAATCAAACATTAGCTTTAGCATGATCAAGCAACAAACTGGGAAACTGGAGAGAAGGATTACACAATTTTCATTGGAAAGAGGGACTAGATGTCTATGCGAACTACGCACTAAGCAGTCTCAATGGCCAAGGATGAAGCTTAAAGCTTGGGAATACAAAATGCACAGTCCCATCCTGGGAAGAGACTCCACATTACATGGTCACAGTGGCCAAGGTTGAAGCTTGAAGCTTGGGAATATGAAATGTGTAGTCCCATCCTGGGTAGAGACTGGTAGAGACTCCACATTACATGGTCCCAGTGGCCAAGGTGATAGGGTGGCTAGTAGAATTATGTAGTACGTAGTTGGGGCCATTCTATACTACACACTCCACAGTTCTAGAGGCCAAGCTTGTGGTTTAAGCCTTCAGATTGAGCAGTGCCCAGCTGGGAAAGTCAAGATCTGGCCAAGAAAAGTGTTGGTCTACCAAGTGGAAGTGTGAAAAACGAGTAGGAGTTAATGATGATGTGTGATTGCATGCAAAGCTAACTAAGTGTGAATGAATCAATGTGGATCAAGTGTATAAATTGATCAAACAGAAGGAAAATCAAGTATGTGAGGAGAGTTTACGCAATGGTGACCATAAGTGAAAAAACAGGAAAACCGATGTGACACTTGTGAAAGGAAAGAGATAACTTGAAACAACACAACTACAAGCTAAAGCAAGTTAAAACGCTAGCAAGCATGAAGAGAAATAAGAAAAACAACGCTCACGCAAGCGAAACGACAACAAGCAACAGAAAAGGTGGCAAAATCTGATAAAAGAAAAACTCACATGGAAAAGCGACAACAACTCCACCAAAGGTTCCTTGATCTCTTTAGGAATGCTAGAGCTTCAAGATCAAATGTGCAAATCAGCTCTAAAGTCGTTGGTTGACTGGATTTGATCAAATGAGGTTCTATGACGCACATGCCTGAAATCAAGGAAAAAGCGACACTTGGCGAAAACTTCTAAAAATAACAATGTGTCTCCTTTGGGATACTAAAAATATATCCCTATTTCCTAGGGATTCTTTTTCTCCCTTTTATTTTTCTTTCTTTTTTGGGGAAACTTTCCATGCACACTGTTGGGAAAGATTGTGTAGTTCTGGGGAACTAGGCAACTTTCAGGGTCAGTGTACTGTGCAGTTTCTGAGCTTAATGAGGGATTGCTTAGTTTCTAGGCTCAAATTTGGGTTTCCTTCCATGATTGCATAGCTTATGAGCTCAAGGGTAAACTCCAATCAGGATTGTTCAATTCCTATCAACAAGGCTATGTGCCCTCAAGGATTGCACAGTTTTTGGAGGCAAGCACAAAAGTTATGTGAGACTAAGTTGGAAGATCATATTGTGACTTATTAAGATAATCTAAGTGTGAAAAAAATCAAGCACAAGCACAAATGAAAAAGATAAGTCTCAATCGAAGCATGACTACCTAGATCAGCGCAAGATGAGCTCCCGTGGATAAGAAGGAAGGCTTTAAAATCGAAGCATAGGCAAAATTTTAGAGGGTGGTTGTAGTTGCTACAACAGAACATTAAAACCTTGTTCAAAGCCCAAACCACCCTCATCCATCTCCTCAAGTTGGCCAAGTACAATAATAACCCTATGCTTGGCCCAAGCATTTATGAGATCCCTTGTTCCTTTGAAATTCCTTGCATAAGACAAACTAGGATATCCTTCAAAGTATTCCTTAAAGAAAACATGGTTGAAACCTACCATAATTGAATCACTAAATGCACCATCATTGAGCACTTCTACAATACCAAAATTTAATTTGTTTTAATAAATCCAAAATCTTGGCCTACGTTGCCTTTCACTCAAACTATGTCATGAGGGAAGCTCTAGAAATCAAAAAGAACCCTAATAACTTTAAACGACAATATGCATGTTAGTTGAGCCATTATTGGAAACACATTATCCATTTTCTATCCTTTAAACTTAATTCCCCTAACATTGATGCCAGTAATCCTTCCCTTAACACTAATGCAGTAACTCTCCCCCTTCACCCTTCACTGAATCCTCTTTTTTCCTCCTTTTTACCTTGTTTTCATCCTCCTCTTTCTTTTCTTAGTATATTCTAATCTAATCCAATCTTCTTCCTTCCCCTTAAACACCACCCCCCCCCCCCCCCACCCCGTTTTTTATATTAATCTCTCCTAAAAAATTATCTCTTCTTTAATTTAATTTAATCTTAACGTATTTAAATATAATGTTTTTATTCCATGTTCTTATGTTCTAATTTTATAATATTTAATCTAATTTAATTAAAAATCATTTTTAATTATAACTATTATTACAGTATTTTAATCTAATTTTAATTAAAATTCATTCTAATTATAATTATTGTTACAATATTTCAATCTAATACCTTATTTCTATTTTATTCTATTTTATTCTATTTTAGCATCACTCCAATTCTATTTTAATAATTTAATATCCTAATATTTAAACCCCTTTTTATTAAATCAAGTAGTGTACTTTATATTAGCAAAAATTAGTTGTTACATATGATATAGACATGAGATTACTGAAGAACCTGTGGCTATAGTGATGCCTTTGATAGAAAAATTAGGACCATCTTCCCACCAAGGGGAAACCAGATGGTCCCTACATGAAAGCATATGTCTGGAAAAACTCAGTCCATGCACAGTATTTGTGAAAGTTACATAAAAATTTGTTGACAGAAATACAAAATAACATGTGATAGGATCCCAGCAAGCTGGCCATAGAACTGAAGAGCGAAAGAGTACGAAAAACAAGAATTGACAAGTCAGGCCACATGCTTGCATTTGGAGTTCGAGGGGACTTCTTGTTCCTTGTTGATTGTCAATGGGGCCACTGTGTCTTTCATCTTTTTCTCCACTATGAGGCAACCATACAAGCTAGCTTCTTATTGATCCTACTCCTTCACAGCTTCCCAACCCACCTATATTTGTAGTGGCATGTCATCTAACATGAGAGAAGGGGAGCAAGAAGTTGGAGAGGACTGGGAATCAAATCCATCCTGAGAGCTGAAAGAAGAAGGAGAAAGCGGGAATGGAGGGAAGTAAATGCCAAGTATCTGGATAATTGATGTAGATATTGTTAAATGCTACACACTTGTGCATTTGCCTACACCACCTTCTGAGTCGATACCTCTTTGGATTTTTCCTTCTTCCACATATGTTGAGAAAACAGGTTTCTTATGGCACAATTCCCATCACCAATGTGCCTTCTCTTGTCATCTTCCATCGAGGTTATAGTAAAATGAATATGCACAAGGATGTTGGGGTCAGAGAGATCAAATTTTTTTAACAAGTCAAGCATTGCGAGGATGACACCCTCAGCCCCAGCCACAACCTCCATGCCTAGCTCTTCCTCACTTGCAGACCATTTCTAGAAGTCAAAGGATAAAAACATGTAATCCTAGGTTGTAGAGAACAATGATAGGAGGGACAAGAGAATGATAGAGTTGCTCCAAGAAGGTGCAGGGCGAGGAATGATACAGGGGAAGGTTGTTATTCCATAGAATTCTTCAAGGAAGACAAATTGAATAAGGCATGAGAGTGAGGTACAAGGAGATCGCCAGGAAGATACAGAGAAGGGGATCTAGACTTATTAGGAATATCATCTTTGTTATCAGATTGAGAGAATTGAAGGTGCATGAGTGCCACTTGTGAGAAGTGATCATGACAACAGTTAATGTGGATAGGAAATCTCCTTTGGAATGCCACTCAAATCCGGGGCCTAATACTTAACCCTTACCTCTTTAGTACTTAGATCGTTTTTTCCAAAATTTAAATTCATTATATTATTCTTTTATTCTTATTAATTTGATCATCGAATATAATCCTTTATGCGCCCCTTAACTTTTTTTCTTTATTATTTAATCATTCTTGTTAATATTATTTAATTTTGATTCCATTTTAATTGTCTGTAATCCTAATTAAATTCTATTTTTATACTATTCTTAATTAATAATTATTCTTTAATACTAATTTTATTATTTCTAAATTTAATTCTGACTTAAACTATTTTTATAATACTTTAATATAATAATTTAATATTATTTATTTAATATTTTATATAAATAATTTAACCCTCATTTCCTTACTATTAATATCATTTTAACCAAAATTTATTTATTATTATTATTTCTCATTAATTAATCCTTCATTCCATTTTAACCTTAACCCTTCCTAATCCCTAAATTATTTTAATTAATTTTTCTAAGTTTATTTATGCTAACTTAACCTAATCATTATTAATAAATCATTATTAAATATTAGATCATTAATGCTCTGTTCTCATTACCTTTCCTGACGGTCATATCCTACCTCTATGTATTTTTGGTCTAGCACTTTTCATATCATCAATATTAGCTTTTTGTTCCTGGAGATGGGTGAAGTGTTCACCCAAAACATCTAACACCTCAATGAAATCACATAGTATTCTAGAAGCTTTCATCATCATAAGGTTAAATTTATTTATTATTACCTTTTTAATTATGTATTTTCCTTTGAGTGGCATATTAATTAACACTCATAATTGGACTTTCTCTTCACAATTCATTCTTGATGATGGATCATGTTAGTTTGGTGCAAAACATCAAAATTAAAAAGGATTTGGTAAATCTAGAAGATTCCATGTAGTTTCCCTATTTTCAGGTGAATTGTTGGGGTTTGTGGTTGGTGTGGATGATTATCTCCTTTCCTAAAATATATTTCTTCCATTGTTGATAGCATGCACAATGGACTACATCTCCTTGTCATTGGTGGGATATCTCCAAACCACATTAAAGAGTGTATCATTGTGATAGACCACCTCATGTGCATGTTGTGCTAAGTAAAGGTGTCATTTTGGATCCTCAAAATGCCTTTTGTTATGTCTCCACCCAAATAAGGTTGCCTTTGGTTCCACCCTTGGTCACTTGGATTTAAGGCTAAGGAATATGAGAGATTAATAACACAACCATGTATTAGAAGTTGATGAGGTCTACGAAGTTATAGATATTTGTTACTATATTTGGGGCCAATCAACTGTGAATGAATTGGATCTTGGTTGGACCCACTTGCACACTATACTTATCCATGATATTACCTAGATACTAAATTTTCCACATATTGAATGATCACTTCCAAATTGACATATAACATGTATTGTCACAAGGTGCTTAACACTAGTTGAATGTGTTTTAGATTCTCCTACTAGGTTCTATCGAAGATGAGGATATCATCCAAACATATAATCACAAAGAAATTAGTGAACAGACCATAAGCTATCATTCATCATCGTCATGAATATTGTTTAGGAAATTCCAATATGAAAAGCATGACCAACCTCTCTAAGAAACCTTCCTTAGACCTCAACGCTATCATCCACACATCAATTTGCTCAATTGGTACCTAGTAATAGTTTGACTTTATCAATCTTACTAAGAGACCCAATGCACTTAGACCATTTGAGAAGGTCACCAATATAAAGAATTGCATACTAGTTCTTGACCATGACTTATTTTATGGGTTTGTAATCAATGCAAAGCCACCATATCCCATATTTATTCTAAACTAACATATACAAACTCTCACAAAAGAGGATATTAGTTGAATGTTTCCCTTTTGTATTAATTCTTGAATTTGGTGTTTGATATCCTCATTTTCCAAAAGAGCATTTATATATTTTTGTCATTAAGTAGAGGTAATGAATACCAAATCAATATCATGATTTACCTAATAGTGTAAAGGCGCCCTTAGAGGTGAAGCAAGTATATCTTTGTATTTTTCCCCTCCACATTCACTTACTTTTGCTATGAAGAGAAACCCCTTGTAGAGACTTCGATGGTCTTAGTGATCCTCTCTTTGCATTTTAACTGGACCATGAAGAGAATAATCTTATAATCTGAGAAATTACCTTCATACATTATTTATTAGTGATGAAAGAAACTATGCCATGTTGGGGATACCTCTAGTAGCTAATAGATCTAACATATTTTTACAAAGTACCACTAATAACATAGTACCTATACTAATGAACACCATGAAAATTCCATATATATAGTTTTTGTAAAAAATTAACCACAAATCTAAAGTAACATATATTTCATTAAAATTGGAAAATTTTATTACAAGGATATCACTAGAATTGAGTTTTTTGGTTATTTTGAAATTCTAGATCCACTATTTAATTCCAAATTTGATACCTCATATTTGAAGGAGTTGATGTTGCAATGTAAGGAATATTATTAATTGGCATAGATGTCTCATTCCTAGCTCATTCAATTTATGGTGTATGGTGGGAGCTTTGACATCATTTACAAATTTAATTGCTTTATGATTTCTCCTAAAATCAATTTCTTCTAGATAGTATTGTCAATATAACTATAACAAAATCCCCTTCACCCACATCTATGAGTGAAAGAGTTGATCACCTTTCTTGAGGCCATTATTTCCTTTAGTTGGAACTTTAGGGTAGAGATGGTAAGAGTAGGTTCAAAGTCTAAGTTTGAACCAAATTCTAATGATATTAGATTGACCATCAACAATTGCTTGGAATAAGATTCATTGTTGGGTATCTCATACCCCTTGGGCCAATGAGTGAAGTATTCACTAGGCTTGGTTAGTTCAAGGGCCAGCACCCTATAGCCTAACCTCATGGGGGTACATGCATGGAAAATGAATAAATAGTATATTTTTATGTTTTAATATAAAGATAATAGGAGAAATAGACAAATATATTAGAAAGAGCACAATAATACAATGAAATGTGAACTTTATTAATTATTGAAATAATTAAAACATTCTAATATGCAAAGTAATACAAAAAAACTTGAATGGTGGTAGTTTTTATTTTAAAGAGATTTGTTGACTATGCAAAAATCCTATTACAAGAGGTTGAAACTAAATTTTAACAAAAAGTATAAAATATTAAGATCCAAAATCCAAACCCTTAGAGATGAGGTGGCAACAAGAATGTGGGCCCTAAGGAAACTTTGATATGTCAACATCCTAGGTCTAGAACTTCCACAAACAACTTTAGCTTAGGGAATTTCCTAGACATTTACAAAGATCATTATAGGCTATGTGTTTTTTCAACCTAAGAATCATAAATTTTCAAGTCATGTCAATTGCATTACGCATGGGAAATCCTCAAACAATGTGCCTAAAGTTAATGAATTATAAAACTATTGTAGAATATGCAAGGTGTAAGAACATTTTTTAGACAATGTAGATGTGGGTAACCAGCTATATCCACCTAGGTTAGTGCCACTTCATAGTCCATTGAGGCCAATAAGAAATGCACTAAGGTTCATTGCAATCAATAGGTTATCCATCAATATTTTTAGTAAGGTGACCTTTTTCTCTTGTTTAAATACACTAAAGAAAGTTAGGTCTCAAGAAATATGAATATGTATCGCAGTATCCCTACATTGATGCATTATGCTTAAAAAAAGTACATATAAACAAGTATACTATGATGGGTATCCAACTAAAGAAATAATGAATGGATTATATTTAAAAATATCCAATGCTTAACAAATATTTCAATGCATTTATTTTTTGTGTATAATAGTTTTGGGGGGAATCCATTTCTTCCATCATTTACCATTTTTCATGGATCCATCATAGGTATAATTTCACTGAATTGAGTATCTCCCTCTAATACATTTCATGCTCACCTATTTCCACCCTAAAATAATTTGATAGGGTTGTCATCATTCTAGTGAATAGCCTGACCCCTCTAATTAGTTTATTTCCTTCACCAAAGTAGGAGTGGTTATCCTTAAATGAGTTGATCTAATTTAACATGTTTGGAGTATTGAAACCCATGCCTCTTTATCTTATAATATTGATACCTCTTATCTTTTCACTTGCATCAATCAATCGCATTCATTTGTCTTCTCCATTTCTCCTATTCCCATGGGACTCATGAGCAGTCACATTTTAGTTTACTTTTTCATACTACTATTGAACCATTATTTTCTTGCATTGTCACTTAAAAGCACTTGTAATCTAACTCTCATTCATTCATTCATGTTGAGGAGAAACATAATGGGAGTATTCTATCTCTAACTCCCAATATGTTAATAGTCCTCACTCATAATTCAATATGCATGGTTGCATTTAGTGCTTGTCTCCTCATTATAACGTAAACAACAACAACATTATTTTATTATTTATAATAGAAATACAAATAAAATGCAAAATTCCAAAAATGTGAAAAATCCAAAATCCATTGAAAATAGGAAAGAGAATTTATTATAACTTGTATCATTTGATTTAGTATCACTTTCAAGTTTTCCTTTTGCCAAATTCATCCTTTGTTCAAAGCATAAATCACCTTTTTTGTATTCATTTAGACATCATTTGGCCTTGATTCTTGTCCATTTCCATCTAGTCAATGCTCCTCATCTTTGGCTCTGCATCATAATGTGTTCCATTTATTGAGCATTTTACCTGGTCTTAGAGTATCCTGCGTCCTCCTTATATGGTTTCAGCTTTATAGTCCCTGATATAATTTTAGTATTCCTCACTTTTTAATTGTTCACATGGCATATGAACAACAAATATATGGTTGTTTCTCTTATTATCCTTCATGATATTTTTTATCCAAGAGAAATCTTATGTCAAAAACCCATCGTGTACTCATTGCATGGAGTCTATTCCAAGTCTTTAAATCAGTGCTCTTTATACCTCATGTGGGTTTACAAGGAGTAATTAGTTACCTTTCTCCCAGGGATCTACTTTTATTAACACCAACACATTTTTTTTGGAGTTTGACTTAGAGGTATTGAGTACTTTGAATACCATTTTTAACATTGGTTGTACTGTATGAAACATGGAATTTATCATTAATTCTTGATTACATAGATTTATTCATTGTTCAATAACACATTTATTTAGACTAAATAAGTTTATACTTAATACCTTGGTACACATTCACATCATCAATGGAAAACCTTACATCTACTAAATATTTTCATTATTGATATATGACTAATGGTTTCTCCTATCTCATTATCACATTATGAAGATTGTGTATATTGAGATGACCACATTCCAAATCAGTTGAAAACTAAATAACATGATTTATTCCATCCTATGCACCAGCCTGTCGACTTCACTCAACTTTTATATTGATAAATATTCTTAGAGCTCTCACTCAAGAGGCTTATTTGGAAATTTTATGTCCTCCTTGAGGTTGCACACATTCATCATACTTTTTAATAGAAACCACATTTATTTTTGCTATTATGATCTAGCCTTGGATGTCTCATATTACCCAAGCCAGAACTTCAACATTATAGTCGACTCAACTAAAGCATGAGCATGGGTATGCCCAAATCATTGAACAAAATTATTATGAGCATGTTTAATGCACATGCTTTTATCTTGCAATTGGCCTACTTTATTTCTCCAAGATTAGGTCCCCTTTCATGAAGCTCTCTCTTTTTCTTTTAGTTTTAACAAATTGACTATGATGCATTTTGATTCTACATTTTTGTTACTAAACTCACACATAGAGGACATCTATTATCACAGATATTTCATTCACTTACACATGAAAAATTTTGATAGAAAAAATCATTAAGGTTAAATACTAGTGTAATGAAGTAAATGCAATAGTAATTGCAAGAAATGGTCAGTATATCTAACGAAAAAAATAGAGTAAGAAATGGTTAGTATATCTAGGGAAAATTAGAGTCAACATGTGTAGTTGACTACATTTGTAGCTAGGTGAAACCTTTTTTCTTTATGTCACATAACCTATGTGAGTAACCTTTTGATACTCACGTAGTCTTCATGTATGTCAACAATGCATTAGATTATGTGATGCATTAGAGATGGAAAAGGATGAAAAGCTTGCATTTTCATTAGTTGTGATAACACATTGAAGTTAAAGTTTAGTTCTTATACATGAAATTCTCTAAAGAAAACCTATACATATTGTTTTATCAAGTGTTTCAAGAGTTTAATAAATATAATTTTATGTTGCAGAAGTGTAATTAATAATTTGGTCACGTGCTAATTCTAGATTCATTGTTTCTCATTAGTATTGATATTTATCCTTTTCTCCTCGTGATTTAGGAGAAATTTTTTCTAATTACAATATAGTTCAGAAAGAAAGCCTCAAAGAGGACAATACCCATTTGAAGATGAAGCTTGAAGATAATTATCATGGTCACTTCTAGGTGACATAATTCTTGCTTTTTGTAATTTCATCCCCATATTTATCAATATAATTATTGGGCTTTCCTTGCACATCAAAATAAACTTTGTATTAGTTGCTTCATCTTTGTATCTATTTGATTTTAGAACTATTAGAAGCATGAGATTTTTGGCAATGCCATTTTTTAATTGTGAAATCTTGTGTAGAAACACCCCAACCCCATTTTTTAGTGTACTTTATCATCAACCATCTACATAAATAGTAACTCTATCAAAATTTATCTTCACCATTTCATACTTTTAATCAGTACATATTAAATGGGATAATTAATAGTTCATTTTTTAAAAACCAGCTAGGCATTTAAGGAACTGCATTTTTTCCAACACCTTTTATCCTCCCATACTAATGAACACGATGCATCTTATTCTAAGTCACTTGAGCAGATATTTAAAATTTAAAAGAACACAAAAGAAAGCACTCTCCCTATCACATAATGAACAAAAAACTTGTACAATTTTGTATAATTAGTTTTTTGGTGCCTATATCTCACTACTTAACACCAAGTTACACCATCCCCTAGCTTTATTTAATGTTATAACATCAATTTAATTGTCATTAACAATATTTCTTTTTTACGAAAATGAGTAAGGTTTCTATTAAAAGTACATGGGAAATTTGGTACGTTACTTATTCTTGTAGATCCTCTAAGGAGGGACTGACAAGTGTTTCAAAGAGACTAAATTGAAAACTGGTTGTTACAAAAGGTTGACATACATAGACTTTGTTAGAACTTGTTCCTCTGCCTTAGTTGAACATGCTGCAAAATCAAAGCACCATGTGTGCATTGAGAATTTTCAGGTCATCGCTAGGGTTGATCAGTTCCATTATCAGAAACTTAGAGAAGCCATTGAGATTGAGAAGCAATCTATAAACCTCAATCGAGATGATAGTTGGAAATTAAGCAGGAGTTGGATCCCTGCCCTCTCCTCGTGATAGTTTTCCTTTATTTGTTTTATTATTATTTATTTATTTAATATTGTGTTAAGGTTATTATTTTTATTATTATTTTTTGTTGTTATTATTATTATTATTACTATTAACGTTATTATTGTTTTTTATTTATTTATTTTTATATTTTTTGGGTTTATATTATTATTTGTTTTTATTGTTTTAAGGTATTATATTATTATATTATTATTATATTATTATTATATATTAATAAGATATATATATATCTATATATATATATATATAATATAATATATATATATTTTATTTTTTAATTTAATATTTTTTAAGGTTGTTTATTATTTTATTATTATTATTATTTATTATTATATTATTATTATTTTATTATTTGTTTTATTATTTTATTATTATTTATCTATTATTATTATTATTAATTGTTTAATTATTTTTATTTATTTATTTATTTTTAATTTTGGAATTTATTATTATAAACTAAAATTAAGATATAATTTAATTAATTTTTCGACTAATTTTTTAAATATCTTTTCCCCTTTATTATTTTTTAACCCCCTAACAGCTAGTTTTTAACGGCTAGTTCTTAATGGCTATCTCAAGGCCCGAATGCTTCTCTGCTATTTAAACTTTTGTTAAGACTGTTTTTCTCACCATTTGTCCTGAGGGTGAACCACATTAGTTGGTTCGAAACGTCGACACATTCTATAACATGTGATTAATCTGGAAGACATGCTGATTATACATAGACTTTATGAAATTGGCCGATTAGATAAACATATTTACAGAATGAGATTATCATAAAAGAGGAGAGAGATCTTCTTCCAGAGGCTTATTGAGATCTAGTTGTAATTTTCCTATGGGTCAGTTAGATGTTGTGCTTATGGAGTTATGGTTTTCATTTGCCTTGATCTACAACTTCAAGTCTTCTAGCTACCTACGCAATGCGTCAATTTCATCATGTTGGCGAGTTATTTTAACTTTGAGGAACTGGATCTCATCCACAAGAGAGATGGAGGTTTCCATCTACTGGTGAATTTTCTACTTAATGACCATATGTTCCAACTATAGGGCTTTGATTTGTTGCAAGCACATTTTACAATTACTATTGTCCCCTGTTGTTGCTAATTTTTCTTTCCTGGACAACCTTGTTAGATTGTTGGAGAAAAGGACCTAGGTGTCAGAGAGGATGGGGTGTAGAGGAGGCTATTGGGAGAAGTAAAAGGGACAATTACAGTCCAAGGGCAAGTGACAACATCGCGAGAGCCAGAGTGTAGAGGCCACATCCCACCGGGGCGAGGATAATACAAATGTTCGTTGAGTCAGGGAAAAATAGGCCACAGAGGTAGAGAAACAAAGGGAACTTCCAAGTAAAGGAGCAAAGCCTCTAGGAAGCACAAAAAGATAGAATAATAAAGAATTCCACGCAAAGGGGTATGGGGTACTTGAATATGAAAGGACCTGGCAAAGGAACGCAGGCTTGCACAAAGAGGTGCCCATGAGCATGAACAAAGCAACATATTGGGCCACCATGAACCAAACTGAAATGAGATGTGTTTTCACGTACAAACAGGGAGACCTGAGCAACCCTCGAAATAGTTATACTACCCAATTCACAATTGCTAACACAGTGTAAACTCCCCCTTATACCAATAATGTGCGTGACAAAATATTTTTCATAGATAAATTCAAAGAAATGCCAATTATCATAGGTAATTTCTAAGAAAATAGCTCGGCTCAGATGAGCCAGCATTGGGCACCTTTATAGATGATTAAGCCACAACTCCCACTATTCAGGAAATGGAGAGCTATAATGGAAGGAGCATGCATACTCCATCAATTTAATCCAAGAACCAAAGATCCCACACGTGACACAAATCTTGTCACCATTAATCTCCATAATATCCCTCATCCTTGAATCCATCAATGAGCCAAGTACGAGGTTAGATCGAGGTTGGTTGTGCCATCAGGACTCATGTCTTAATGCATGTGAGAGTAATGGGAAGAATTCCGTTGCATGAGCTACGTTCTCTCCAAAAGCCACGACGCTAGTTTCAATTTTCCACCCTTCTGGATTGTGAATGCTAATGTTTCGTTGAAGACATGGAAGGGGAGGCTTAGCCTAGGGGTCCTTTGTATATTCATTAAAGCTAACAGGGGAGGGGGGAGAACCATGGGATATATCTCCATCCAGAAGAATCATTTATTTTAGTCTAGCCCATTTTTAGGAGGCGCACACAATTAGCTTGTCTATCAGCATCCACATTTTCAAATATGAGGATGTGGAAAAGGGACTTAAGGTGGAAGTGACCCAAAGCACAAATAATTCTTTGAAGGAGTTTGAGTTGGTTTTCTTTAGGAAATGAGTCTTTGTACAAATGTTAAATCATGAAGAGGAAGTCCCATAAGATTGCTATCTTAGAAATTTCGATGTCTTTGGCCAAATTTAGCCAAACAAGAAACCAACATTTTAGCTTGATATTGTCATCGTCGAGCCTAAAATACTTGATAACTAGTTTTCCATCGAACTATAGATATCGCTCCGCTCCCTACTATTACAATATTTTAATTCTTAAAATGTTATTATTTTTCCACTTTTCTTGTGTACACACGAGAATGACCTTGACCTTATCCACTAATCTTGTTCAAATTTAACGTTCTTCCTATAAACCATCTTATAAGATTAATTCAGGCTTCTTAAATATCTATAAAGTTTTCTTTTAATATTATTAGAACTACATCGATATATGTGAGTTTATAATAAAATTTTAATCAAATCATTAATGACTTCCACCGAGTTGGCTTTTATGACTTCCACCGATTGCCTTTATGGTAACCTTGAAACTCGTCCCAAACAATATCTTTTTAAGGCATCTACAATGAACCTTAGGGTGAAATACATACATATATACAAAAGTTTTTCCCCCAACATTTTCGGTTGTAGTTTTGACTTTTATTATTAAAAATAAATAAAATTTTCGAGAATCATTTGAATTCAATAATTCCTATTTTTCGAAAACCACTTGGATTTCATATTTATAAAGATTATATTTTTTAATATACTGAATTTTAAGATATTTTAATTAAAAATCTTTGTAAAAATCAATTTCTGAGATATTTTGGACTTCCTACCTGGAAATTACAATTTTAAGTTGTCAAAATAATTAGATGTTGATTTTTATATTATATTTTCCACAAAGAGAATCATAATCATGCCAAGCACATAATTTTCTTATTTGTGGGTGGCAATAATTGGTGGGTAAAACAGGCCATAAATTTTAAAATAATTATTAATGTCATTATTTTATGATTTGAATGAAGTGATGATAAAATATTTGTGCTCATCGGAATCGAAGCCTATCACATGAGAATGTTGCTTATCGTGGTTTTGCCTCCCGATGCGGATCACATGGATTCCGAATCTCCTGATCACATGGCACTTGCCGGCTTTTTGTAAGCATTTAATATTATCGCTACTTAAGATAATTAAAAAAAAATCTTCCCCCCGCAAATCACTGTAGATTTTATAAAAACTCGCATAGCCTCTAGGTGCCGAAGAGAATATTTTGATTAAAGTTTTTAATTAAATAAAAACCAATAATTAAAGGGAAATATATATATATTTTTAAAATCTTAAATAATTATATTTTATAATTTAAAAATTATTATATTTTTCTGTGGTTCAAAGATCAATGACTATTATATTCATGAAATATTTGTATTAGGCATATTTACCTAAAGGGATCACTTCTTGCATTTACTCTAAAGGACACACCCATGACATATTGATATTAGGCATATTCACCTAAAGGGATCACTTGTTGCATTTAACCCAAGGGACACACACTTTCACGGGTGGGCCGACTTGTCCCTTTCAAGCCTACATGAAACCCGAAAAATACAATTTATTTTATTTTAATTTCCATAAATTTTCTATGCTAACTTAAGAGGCCTCTTGGCATGCAAGAATATCTCCTGATAGAAATATGAACATAGCAATAGACCATACATGGATAAGATAAGCACTTATATTTTATCACGAATGGTTCCATATTTCCAATGCAAAAGGGTAATTCAATACTCAATCATAAAAATTTGTTTCAGACTCGACCATCAAGCGAAGCTATAAGACCACAAGGGTGTGGTATGGCTATTGTCTCTCTTTCCCTCTCACCCCAACTAACAATACTCAGAGAATAGTGGAAATTAGACATAACATGATTCTTTATAAGGAAACTCTTCCAGGCATCTCACCTAACCTCCAACTTTCTGCATATTGTTTCTTATCAACAAGACAGTGTGCATAATCTTTGGATCTCATTTCTCTCCTATAGGATCCATCCCCTCTAATGCTCTATTGTAAGCATGAAGAGTCTCAAATATTAACTACTTTATGGAAATAACTACAACAGGTAGACCTTGGCTCATATAAAGTGAATCATCAAATTGGAAGATCATGTAATGGGACTTAAAGATGGCCAGTTTCTATGCTCTATTGGAATCACAATTAGAAAATGAATTCAATTCGTATTAAGAATATTGTACATATAGATACAATGTTGAAACAATTGGATTCAGTTTCCTAGGTTTCTTGTATTATAGTAATTAATTACATAATGCACAATAACCCTAACAAATTAGGTGTTCAAAAGTGGCACAAAATTTGGGTTCGCTGGCACAAAACTAGCTGAAAAAGTCCCCAGTCACTTGCATGCCCTTGCCATGGGAGCCACTTGAGGATCTAGGCAAAAACCAGGAAATAGCAAGGCTAGCAAAAATCACTGTCAATCCAGGCAATCCTCCATGCCAATGACAGATCATAACCAAATAGCCACATGCATATGCCATACATGCGAGAACTAGTAAGGAAATCATACATGCAACTTGGTACCTGCAAGAAAAACCCATTGTAGCTATTGATCCCAATATCCTATTATGTTTTCCTACTTTTACTTTTCCTTCTTGATCCAAATCTCAGATATGCCAAACTCCTCCAAGAGTGTTCCAAGAAAACTCTAAGTGTCCAAGAGTATGAGAGAGAGAGCTCCAAAACTAAACTAGCAAAAGGTTACAAACAGATACTCATAAGCCTTTTTTATTAATGAGGAATCTAATTTCTTCATTTTCCATTATTTTCCTTCATTTTCCTCCTCACATGCAACTTGTGACCTTTCACATTCATTTTCTCCTAATTTCCATTATTTTCATAAATAAAATGCCAATTAATGCCACTTTGCCTTTCCAAAGCCTTTTCCATTACCTTTGACAATTTCCATAGCCATTAATTAATCACAAGTGATCTCATCACTATGTTTTTTTCCCAACATTCAGCTTGGAATATGTGTCCCATGACTAAGGTCTTATTTTATCTTTATTACTTTATTACATGGATTTTTGACCAGGGATGTTATGGAACACCATCCTCAGTGTTCAATGATACCTACAACTGGCAAGACTGCTGAAAAGAAAAAATATTGCCTACAGAGCTTTATAACTTAGCTCGATGCGGCATTTACAATGATCAACCTATTGAGAAGCAACCAAATATGAGAAACATAACAACATGACAACCATAATGACATAACAACCATACCGCTTATTAGAGCTTTATAACACGGCTCATGGCGGTATTTACATCCATATACATATATGCATACACCAAAACATATACCAAAAACATTCGCTCAACCAATGAATAGAGAATGATACATATCCCACATCCGATCTATCATCTCCCATGTAGCTTCATAGGGCCCAAAGTGCTTCCACTGCACTTTAAACTACTTGATTGCTCGGTTCCAGAGCATGAGCATATTTCTCTACAAAATGCACTGAGGTTCCAGCTGGAATTCTCCTTCTAGCTCCACCTACAATACAGACTAGTCAATCACACGATTAGCATCTTTAACATACTTCCTAAGCAATAACACATGGAAATCATCATGGACTTTCACTGTTGAAGGTAGTGCAATTTCAATAGGCTACTAGCCCAATCCTTTAAAGAATCTAGAAAGGTCCACAAAACTGAGGTGGCAGATTGGCACATGATCCAATCCTCAAGGAGCTCTTCTTGGGTTTGATGTGCAAGTACACTTGTTCCCAAACCTAAAACTCCCTAAGAAACTTGTTCTGATTTGCATAACTTTTTTGTTTATCTTGTGCTACCTTTAGATTCTTCTTAATTACCTACATTTCTTGTTCCATTTCTTCCAACATATCTAGTCCAATCAATGCCTTGTTCACTAGATCACTCCAACCGATGTGAGTATTACAACTCCGCCTATATAGTGCCTCAAATGGAGTCATCCCAAAAGATTATTGATACCCATTATTATATGTGAACTCAACTAGTGGAAGATAATCTTCCCACTTCTGATGTTGATGCATCACACACATCTTCAACATGTCCTCCAATATCCTGTTTGTTATACAGGAATAGTGTCCACACGGATGCTTCTATTCCCACTAAGATGGGTAGCTATCTTAGAAACAAACAATCAAAGTCTACTGTTGATTCCTTTTATGAAAATAGATGAGAGGAGAACCAAGAGGGCCAACCTGAGCCTTGCGCTTGATTTCCTCTCCTTCTCGATAGAGTTTTGCCGCTTTCTCTTTGTCTGCTCAGCTTCAAAAAGACCTGTAGAATCACAGCAACATACTACTATGCAAGAAACAAGGATCTACGTTCATAAATAATGCAGGATCAGATGTGCATTAACCATATAAAAGCATATATAAACAAGTACACAAGAATATGGAAGGAAACAAGAATAGCTTTATTCAGATGAAAAGTAGCAAGAAGATTACAACCATGTTCTCTGACCCAGCATCATCCTCCAGCTAAGAAGCACTTCTTCACAAGCAAAGCTAGATCACCCAACACTGTGAATGTACACCAGAATACCAACAGCACTTCTCTATAAGTTACAAAATTCTAGCCTCCGGATCTTTGTGATGAGGGATTCATATATAGATGATTACAGAGAGGTGAGTCATCTTTTGGGATTTTTATTAGTGTCTTCTCTCTGATAGTTCTTGCTTCCACTTGGAGAATGATGATCTCTTACTCATTCCTGGTCGAAAATGGAGTGGCAAGTGTCAGAGGGGAAGCTTCTGGAAGATTCCATGATCTTCCACCTCGCATTTTTTGTCCCTGCCATTTGTCCATTCCCGACCATCGCACCCAACAGAGGAGAAAATAAGTATGCATCACACCTTGTACACTAGGAAGGTGATATGCATCGCACCCTCTGCATTGAGCTTTTAGTATGGTCCAGTTTTGACCATTTATGAGCAGTTTTCATTGGAGAACTTCTGGGAGATGATGTAATCAATTACTTGTTCCTTTAGGCAGTGAAGCAACACTTTTAGGGACTTAGGAGCCCTCAGTTTATGGACATTTATGATTGGGTTGAAGTGCCCAAAAATTTCTATAATAGTTGCCCCCTAAAGCATGAGGTCGTTAATCTTTTGATGTCGGGGGAAATGCTTTACTATGAGGATCCGAAGTTTTTTCGAGCTAGGAGGCGACCTGTAATAAGATACAATACAATACATTATTTTGACAACATTTTTTTTTATGATCTAGCTGAGGTGGGCATTCCCATGCTCAGCTTTATAAATTCATTTTCATGTACATAGGA
>APFE031467994.1:0-10287 GCA_000404065.3 Pinus taeda | reverse complement strand
CATAGGAGTTTGAATTAGCCATCCGATATGCTTGGAGGGAAAATTGAATGGGTGGATGGAGGGGCCCACATGAGGCTAAGGGGGCCCAAGGAGTTATAAAGAGAGATCAACTCTCATTTTGTTTTCATTCTGAATATTTGACAAACAAACTCATTCTTGTACGCTTTGTTGCTTAGCGAGTCTACTGGTTGTTTAAACTTTAGCCACGAGTCTTCCGTAGGGAAGATTCAACCTCTACTTTGGGGGACCATCCGTGCTCACCCTAGGGAGGTTGTTCCATAGAGATTGCAGGAGTTTCCAGCAGTGATTCACAACTCGACTAACCATGCAGAGGAAGGGACTGCGTGTTTTCTGGGCGGCCAAAAATACACAGAGGTTGATTTAGCCACCCAAGAAGCCGAAAATCCAAAGTCAAAATCAGAGAAATTCCCTTTTGGGTTTTCTGGGTTTTGTCCAAGGAGTCTAAAGCTAAAAGGGCAGAATTTTATGGCAATTTTTGGGCACTTTCCAGAAGGCCGAAAGTCAGTAGATGTAGCCGGAGAGCAGCGCCCAAGAGGCCAAAAATCCAAAGTCAAAATCAGAGAAATTCCCTTCTGCGTTTTTCTGGGTTTTGTCCAAAGTCCAAGGCTAAAAGAGTAGAATTTTCTGGGCAGTTTTTGGGCACTTTCCAGCACGCTGAAAGTCAACCAATGTAGTCGCAGAGAAGCTCCAAAGAGATCGAAAATCCAAAGTCAAAATCAGAGAAATTCTCTTCAGGGTTTTCCTGGGTTTTGTCCAAGGAGTCTAAGGCTAAAAGGACAAAATTTTCTAGGCAATTTTTGGGCACTTTCCAGCAGGCCAAAAGTCAGCAAATGCAGTCGAAAAGCAGCTCCCAAGAGGCCAAAAATCCAAAGTCAAAATCAAAGAAATTTCCTTCTAGGTTTTTCTCGGTTTTATCCAAGGAGTCTAAGGCTAAAAGGGCAGAATTTTTTGAGCAGTTTTTGGGCACTTTCCAGCAAGCCGAAAGTCAATAGATGTAGCTGGAGAGCAGCTCCCAAGTAGCCGAAAATCCAAATTCAAAATTAGAGAAATTCCCTTCTGGGTTTTTCTGGGTTTTATCAAAGGAGTCTAAGACTAAAAGGGCAAAATTTTCTGGGCAGTTTTTGGGCACTTTCCAACAGGCCGAAGTCAGTGGATCAGTAGTTTACTGAGACAGCGCAGAGCATAGTAGAGCAGCAGCTGAGCAACCATCTTTCCAGCTATTCTACCACCTGGGTTTGGTCCATCTTGTCCTTGAGACAAGCCCAGGTGCACTACTCCATTTATATATTGTACTCATGCTCTCATATTTCATAATATATGGCTCAGCAGTTCCAGTGTTACAGTGTTTCATGGGTGTTTGCTAAATGTTTTTAATTTTCCACTGTTGTACTGTTCGTTTAATTAGTTTATCACTTAAATTTCTATTTAGGAACATTACAGGTCATCATGTGATCTTTCTATCTTTTTAGTTACATCAACCTCCCATGGTACATTGCCCAATGAGCATCAACTAAGGCCTTTGGAATTAAAGTTGCATTAGAGAAATTTTGAAGTCAAAAATGGGCCTCAAAACAAAAATGTACAACAAAAGTCAACTTTATAAAAAACCAATAGGATTCAATATGATGATGTCAACCATGGGGGATGCTTCACCATTTTTGCTATAAAAAGGTAAAAAGATGAAAAAAATAAAAAATAAAAACTATTTTTTCAACTTATCTCCTTATGATTTTTACTCAAATTTCGAGTGAGAGCACTCGTTGGATAAAAAATTTAATTTTGCATCCAAAGAGTACCCATGTTGCACACTTTTGATGGATCCTATTACACGAAAATTGTGAAATACCTAAGTTACCAGAAAACGGATACGGGAACAGACACGAGTACGGGGTTTGAAACGGATACGGCAAATTTTCAAAAAATCTAGATACGATACGGCAGGAAACGGCACATAATATATATATATATATATTAAAAATAAAAAATTCATATTACCATTCATATTTCAAAATTCAGAATCTAATTTCTAAATTATCATCTATGATCTATCATGATTCATGAGTCATAATCATCAATTCAAGTTTCAACTTTCAACATATGTCATATGGCATAAACATTCATGATTCAACATTGCCATCATCTGGATCATCATTAACGATTATTATAACATTCATGATTCAAGTTTCAAACTTTCAAGTTTCAAGTTTCAACATATCATCAAGTTTTTGTTTCATATTTCAAACATCAAGTTATCTAATATCAAGTTTCAAACTTTCCAACTTTCAACATGACAAGTTACACAAATACCATCATTACCAAGGTCCAAAACTAATAATGCATACTAATTAATACATACTATGAAAGTACAAAAAGAACTATGACTGGCAGTCTACTATCATTACTCATAAATTATAGTTCATATGGTTGTTCAAAAGTTTAAAAGTTAAAAGTTAAAATACCATCATAAATTACATTTACATATCATCAAATATGTCTTCATTCATGCCACTATAATGTTCCACTTCCACATCCTCTCTAGGACTAGAAGTGGCACTGTGAGTGTGAACATTGCTGCCATGTCCACTTGAAGATGCACCTATTCCCAGTGATGGCTCCGAATCAAACAAACTCATGTGAGACATGGCATTCAATGTCATATCCAAGTCAGGCAACTCTGGTTCCACGTCCCATAATTTGGTGGGCCCAAATTTGTATTCATCTCTCTTGTGTGACAGAAGGCGAAGGTTTGAATGTATGTACACTCCTTCTTAGAGCCCAATCTGTTTCGCTTCACGGAATGGATGAAGCCATATGTACTCCAGTTCCTTTCTGCTGAAGAAGAACTAGCAACCTGTGACAAGACCTTGATGGCCAATTTTTGGATATGTGGAAGTGCCCCACCATAGAAGTTCCACCACTCAATTGGACTTAATCTGCTCTTGTCCCGCATACACTCAATATCACAACCCCAACCCTCTGATCCCACAAAATGAGAAAACTGTGCACAAATCCGAAGCCCAATTTCAGGATCTACAAAAAGCTTTCTAAAAGCATTTTTAAATCCTTCTGCAACTTCTGGGTCTTTGTTTGGTGCGCTTCTTTCTGGATCACGTAGCAACTCTGCAGCATAATATTTTGGATTCAGTGCATAGGCTAAGAGGTGCAATGGGGTGGTCATCTTGTTCCACCTTTTGGTCAATATATCTTTTACTTCTCCGTAAAAGATTTCATCGGGGTCATTCTCCTTGGCATTTATAACCAACCTTATTTTCTCTATCATGGAATCAATGCCCTCATACACCTCTCCCAGATTAGGCATATCTGTGTCGAACATACGGAGCAAATCCACAATTGGCTTAGTAAATGCCAAGAGGTACTCCACCTTATCCCACCATTCATCATCAACAACCAACCGTTTCATTGCTTGTGCTCTATCAGATTGGGATTGCCTCCATTGGTTCCAAAGGGAACTGCATACCATTGATTGTAATGCATCTTTCACCTGCATGAGCCTTGTTAAGACTATGATGTGAGAAGCAAATCGAGTCTCAGCAACCTGCAGGTGTCAAATTGCAAATGTTTCAAATTTCAATCAATTTGAAAAATCATAATTTGAGAATCCAATTTAGATATTTGAATTTGGAGTCAAAAATTAGAATTTATGAATTATTTAATAAACATTAAACTTTAAAGTATTGGTACCTTAAGGAGCTCCAACTTAGCAAATTCCCTGTAGATGCCTTGAGACATGTGGTGGTTTGTGATAAAGGCTTGAATTTCTTTTGCCTCTTCAAATATTTTTCGAATCCACTCAATTTTCTTCCCCAACTTGCTCAACATGAGGTTCAATGAATGCACAGCACAAGGGGTCCAAAAAATGTGTTGATATTTGCCTTCAACAATTAGGCCTGCTGCTCTACACACCGTTGCATTGTCAGTTATTACCTGGACAACATTTCAGGCCCCACCAATTCAATTGCTTCAATCAAGATGTCAGCAATGAATTGAGAATCTTTCATCTGCCCCTCACGATTCACTGCCTTCAAAAACATTGCCCCATGTGGGCTCTGAGCAATCACATTGATCAAAGGCCTATTTCTTTGATCTTTCCATCCATCAGAAATGATGGACACCCTTGAAATGAGCCATGAATCACGAATGGGGGCTAATTTAGCCTCCAATTTAACTTGCTCGCACTCAACAATGTGGTGCGTATCTTCTCATATCCAGGGCTCTTGTACCCTCTTGGGGCTTCATTCAAACATTTTACCATCTTTGCCCAGTAAGGAGATCACACAAGGTTAAAGGGAAGGCCATTTGCATAAATGCATTCAGCTACAGCTGCATCTGCTATCTCTCGAGCATCATTATTAAAACTCTTCTCAAGCGGTCCCAAATTTGACCGCTTTGACCCAACACCTCCATAAGAATAAAGTGGAGGCTTTGATGAAGATCCCAACCTTGTTGGGTGTTTTAAATGGGAGGCAGGATATGCTTCATTTGCTTTAGCATCTGCCTCCTCTTGTTCTCTCTGATATTTTGCAATTTTTACCTTGCTTAAACCATTTCCATCTTTCCCATTCTCTTTAGGTGGGCCACTACATATGCGAATCCCATTGTTTTTTAGCCCAAGCAAATGTGCTTTAACCCGTGTGTATGACCCCTTAAACTCCTTTTGGCATTCACTGCAAATCCATGCCAATGATCCACCTCCTTGGATCCTCCCAACAATAGTTACATATTTCCAAAGTGGTGACTTTGGATCAATTTTCTGGGTTGATTCAGTTTCCTGTGCAACTTCCTCTGCCTCATTAATGGCTGAACTTGAAGTTGCCATGAATGATCAATGATGTAAATGAAATTGAAAAAAGAAAATTGACAAATATCAGTCTTCAAAGTTCAAACTTCAGATATGTATTTAAAAAAAGTTATTTGGTCATTTTTGGATGTTAATAAAATAATAAAATTATCTCATCATTTAATAAATAATATATATGTAATAAAGTTATAAACAGTTTGCAATATGAAATGGAAACTTTGGAATTGCATGCTTACATGCTTTGTCTCATTTCAATTTTGAATTGTAATTTGTGATAAGTGGTTGGAAGTTGGTAGATGTGGTAGATGCACTAAGATGAAGCGTGGAAGTAATCCACATGGCCAATTTTAAAGCAATTCTTCTGAAAACAAGAAAAGTGATTGAGATGATGTGGTGTTTAAAACTGCTACTGACAGGTTCACTAGAATAGGCTGAAGTTCAATAAAAAGTTATATGAAAGAACGTATAAATTATTAAATTATTTGTTTTTGTCATGTTACAAGGATTTATTAGCGTCTTGATTTGTCCACAGCTAAGTCACATGACATCCACAGCTAAGTCACATGACATTGAAGAGAACAAGAGCATATGAAAATATGATTGTCGGATGTCCAACATGGGACACATTGACTTTATATAGCAATTCTATACATTAAACATATTACAAATTACAAATACAAAATATGAAATATATACAGAAACTTGAAGTTGAAAGATTCATTCTCTTTTTAGAAAATGTGCTACATTTACAAAATTTCTGGCATCCGTTCAAATCTCAATTTTACTCCTTCACATTATGCAGATAGACTGTAAATCTCTTTCCATAAAACTGAAATTTAGAAAATAGCAGTGAAACTGAAAAGTTGAAAACTGATTATAAATAATCAAACAGGTACAAATTTACAAAATGATTAGGGGCCCATACTATAGATGTAAATGATTCACCAATAGATGAATATGATGGAGAGGGATGGTAGGTCATATCCTAGGAGTTTATTCTTGGTTCTTGGGATCTTCTACAAGACTCCCTTCTTAAGCTATCTATGCACCCTGCCACCCACCCGCATTACTAAAGCCATATCCAAGCTGCTGCAATGCCTTCGTATTTTAGTCAATCTTTGGACCAACTTGGCATTCATTTTGGGCTTCTGTTGTATTGTATCATCCCTTTCATTCTCTGCCTAACAACTTTGGACCTCAACCCTTAAGCTTCTCATGATTTCCACAAGGCCTTTAGGTTCCTATAGTTTTCTATGCCCATTAGAGTTTATCTCAACATTTCACAGATTTAGGTTCACTCACCTTAGACCTAACATCCTCCTTATGCTCAAATGGGTCTTGTTTGTCTTCCATGTTAGCTTCTTTATATGTATTCACTTCAAATCTGTCCTCTAAGTATCTTTGATATAACACTAAATCTACAAAACGTTTCTCTTATCTAATAGCAATAATCCATCCATAATTTATGACAAGAAATTGTTATTTCCATAACTGATATGAAATGTAATGCCCATTTAATCAACCCTGACTTGACATTGGCTCAATTTCTTCTAGGGTTTGGATCAATATTTTCTTTATTTTAGAATTACCTCAACAGGTTAACCACGTAAATTTTAAATTAACTTATCATATATCTTCTGTCTAGCTCCAAACTTTTATTAAATATAATTGAATATCTCCCAATCTGAGGTCAGCTTCAAGTATCATTGCATACGTATATATATAGGCATGATAAGATTGATCTTGCTTTTAAGTTTCAAACCAGATTAGTTCCTTCTGAGTTTTCTGAGTAAGCATAAACAGAGTGCACCCTTTACTCTGTTTGAAGATGGATGATTTATCTCCCAACAACAGTGGACAGGTTAATACCTTTCTTTTTCTGAGTTTATGGAAGATCGATTCTTAACTGATATGAACCTGTTTAGGAGCATTGCCAACCAATATTCTGCCTAAGGAAAACTTATCAGCAAAACTGTCATGCTTCTCGGTATTATATAAGTTAGGTATAGTGACTAACCTCACGTCGGTATTATCAGCAAAACTTATGATGAAGGTTATTTGCTCGGTGGGTATAGTGACTAACCTCATGGTCCTCACGTCGCACGAAACTCCGGCGGAAGCAGCTGTGTTTCAACAGCAAATGGCGGCAGCACCACTTCGGAACCACGTCGCACGACACTCCGGCGGAAGTAGCTGTTGAAAGTTGAAACTTGACTTCAGTCTTCAGCAGCAAATGGCGGCAGCACCACTTCGGAACGGGAACTGGAACAGCAACTAGCGGCGGCAGCGGGGGCAGCGGAGGTAGCGGCAGCGTAAAACTAAAAGTTAAATGCGTTAGGGTAAATAGGGTAAGTTATAACCCAGGTCCTGACGGTAAAAATGTATATGAAAATGTAAAAAAAATCAAAAATCCGTTCCCGGCGGCTGTCAACTGATACGTATTAGTTTTTCATTAAAACGTTTACAGATTTCCTAATACGTTTTTAAAAATCCTAAATACGGATCCGAAAAACCTGAAACGTATCCAGTTTTTGCTGAACGGGAGGGTTTTCAGGTAAAAACGTCTGAAAAACGGCGCAGAAAATCCGGAAACGTATTTGAATTTACAAAAACGTATTTCCCGCGTTTTTTTGCCGTTTCAATGCCTGAAACGTTTCAGATCCGGAAAACGGCGTTTTTGCCCTGTAGGGAGCCGTTTCCGGTAACTTAGCTTACTACTAATTATAAATTTAGAACTTAGATATTAAAACCATAAAATGCATATTTTCCATTAAGTCATCAAAATCAAAATGTATCACTATTCAATGTTTACAATGTACATAGATAGATCATAGATCATAGTAGATACTGACTCTTGAGAGAATGCCAATGGAAAATACAAAAGAGTAGATACAAAATAAGTAGGAATATCATAGCTCGGTACTGGTCCATGAGTTATGACTCATCACTCTATCAATAGTCCTTGTCCTCTGGCTTTGTGTCATAGTCACCATCACTGCCACTGCCATCTGACTGTACTCCATCCTCCTCCTCTATGCCCAATCTAGGATCTACTGCTGCATTTGTTGGTGTGGAGGATGACCCCTCAAGATGTTGTGTCTCATCATCAAAAGTCATTGGCTCTAGCACTGGGTCATTAAGATCCATGATGGCTAAGGCCAACTCAATACTGTCGTCCAAGCCCATATCATCAGGAAACACATCCCACATCTTTGTTTTTCCCTTCAACCACTCCTGTCTCTGCCTGTAAATAAGACGAAGGTTGGTGTGCACATACACCATTGTCTCCGCCCTGGATTGCTCAAGCTTGCTCTTTTTCAAACTATATAGATTCCCATAAATGCTCCAATTCCTCTCACAACAAGAAGATGAAGTAATTTGAGAGAGGACCCTCAAGGCTAACTGTTGTAGAATAGGGTATGCTGCCCCATGAGTTGCCCACCATGCATAGGCACTTTTGACCCCCCTATCTCCAAGTACATCATATGCCCCAAATCTCTTGGTGCCAGTGGAGAACTCTACAAAGCCTTCCTCCACCTCAAGAAAAGATGTGTTATCCTGAAATATCCTTCTGAATGGTATCTTCCTCCCCTGTGAAATCTCTCGATCCATGTGAGGAGGGTATCTGTGTGAGGTCCCACCACGGAGACACTCTTGACTGTAGTACTTGTGATTCAAAGAGTGAGCTAAGCAATGCAAAGGTGTGCAATTCTTATCCCACCTAGAGATAAGAATATCCTGTATGGTGGACCATAAGCTCTCTGCTGATGTCTCATATGCAGGGCACTCATTCTCCATAACAATAGTCTTCACAGACTCAATCATGGAATCCCAACCCTCATAAACCTCTCCTAAGATGGGTTGGTCCGTGTCTGCAAATCGCAAGAAAGAAATGATAGGGTTCATGATCTTTATGGTAAGATCCACCCTTTCCCACCAACCATCATCTAAAACTATGTCCTTTACCTTTTTTGAAGCTGTTTGATCTGTCTTTCTCCAAAAAGACCAAAGATCTGAAATAACCATGGCCCCAAGAGCGGCCTTCACCTCCTTCAACCTCTTAAGCATGATGAATGAGGAAGCAAACCGAGTATCTGCAATCTTCAACAAGGATAGATGTGTGTACTCTTTATATATTGTGAGGGCATTGGTATGGTTTTGCACAAAATTTCGGATATGGCGTGCATCCTCAATAAGATTGCCTATCCATGTCACATTTGAAGGAATAGATTTGAGTGCTAAATTCAAAGAATGAACAATGCATGGTGTCCAAAATATTTGTGGATATTTAGTTTCCACAATCAAGCCAGCTGCTTTGCAAACAGGTGCATTATCTGTGATGATTTGCACACAACTTTCAATGCCTACTTCTTCAATAACTTTAATAAACAGCTCACCCATATATTGTTCATCCTTGTATTGTCCAAGAGCATCAGTTGCTTTCAAGAAAACCGGTCCATTTTGAGAATATACCATGAAATTGATGAGAGGATGGCGTGCTGTATCTGTCCATCCATCAGAAACAATACTGACACCAGATGAGATCCATGATGATTTAATAGGTTGTAGAATTTTATCCACCTCCTTCCTTGCCTTCACCAACAATGTGGTTCTAAGTTTTTCTGAACATGGAGGCACATACCCAATTGGAGCCCTATCAACTAGAGCTCGACACATCTCAATAAACATAGGAGACTGTGCAACATTAAAAGAAATGAAGTTGAGATAGAAAAAGAATGCCAATGTAAGATCAACCTCATCTCGCTGCTCACGCCGAAAAATCTTGTCCATTGGACCACCATAAGTTTGGGCTGCCCTCTTTTTTGTTGGCTGAATTTCTTTTCTCCCAAATCTACTACTATTAGAATTCCTCAAGAATGGAAGAGGATCTTCATTTTTACTAGTTTTCCTGCTTGCTTCCACCACATTCCCAGAGCCAGCTGCATCCTCCCTTTCCAAATCCATTTTTTCTCTAGGACTGATCTTTTTGCATGCTCCAATTCCACAAGGAAGGCCCAACAAATGGCCCTTAACTCGAAAGTAAGTGCTCTTAAATTCACCCTTGCAGAAATTACAAGACCAATGCACATTCCCTCCCGGACCAGTCTTTGGCACTTGCTTCTTGGTTACATACTTCCAAAGAGGGTATTTTTTTAGCTGTGCTTGTTGTCTTGTTGCAACAGCATCATATGTTAATGTTGGCTGAGAAACACCTACAGCTTCACTTGAAGCACTTGGAGCACTATGACCAACAGAAGGTGAAACAGAAACACTTGGAGGGGGGGGACCACAAAAAGCACTGCCCTTCCTTTGACCTCTGCTGGCTGCCTTGGATGATTGAGCCATTAATCCTGATTCTTCTCACTGTTATAAGTCCACACACCTTCACCTACAAAAAAAACAATTAAAGTTAAACAATTATAAATTATAATTTATAAAATTATAAA
>APFE031467985.1:29164-65832 GCA_000404065.3 Pinus taeda | reverse complement strand
AGACTGGGCTGGATATCTGGATCAGAGAAGATCTACAAGTGGGTATGTGTTTAACCTATTTGGAGGTGCAGTCAGTTGGATGAGTAAGAAACAATCTGTAGTGGCACTATCAACTACAAAGGCAGAACACATGGCAACCACTCATGCAAGCAAGGAAGCAGTTGGTTGTAGAGATTGTGTTCAAGTATGGGGTTAGTACAGGGAGCTATAAGGATAGACTGTGGCATCCAAAGTGCAATTTTCTTGGCAAAGAACCCTGCTTATCATTCAAAGACAAAGCACATTGATTTCAGTATCACTTTGTGAGGGATATGATAGAAGACAAAAAGGTGTTGTGGTAAAGGTGGACACTTTGAAGAATGCTGCAGATGCATTGACAAAATCTGTGAGCTTTGAGAAGTTCTCTTGGTGTAGAGAAACAATGGGTGTTTCAGGGTTGGAAAAATGACTAAGCTCTCATGTGGCCCCCTGTGGAAAGAAAACAACAAGTGGGAGATTGTTTGGTTGTGTTATATTCTTTCCACAACTAACCGATGTCCTCCTTCGTTGCGCTGATTGCGTAGCGGGGGGGTCACAGGGGGGGCGGCAGCCCCCTTGTCCGAGGGGTTTGAGGGGGGCAGGTAGCCCCCCTCTACGGGGTTCGGGGCAGCGCCTAGAGAAAAAAAAAATTGGACCCTATATTAGGTTGGGCGAACCTACCTATGGTTTTCGGTCCATGGTTTTGGACGTGATGGTTTTCGGTCCATGGTATTGGATTCTTCGGCATGTATAAATATGTATTGTAACATTGAAAGGAATATAATGAAAAATCAAGCTGGTAGTCTCGGTTTTGAGGTCCAGTGGGAAATCTCTGTGTATATGTGTTTTATGTGTTATGCTCTCGCATTTTTATTTTTTCTATGATTTAGAATCCATATGCAGGTAATTTCTGTATGGGGTTAAAACCTACAAATTTGAGGATGCAACAAAGTATAGACAACTTGTAGGAAGTCTCAATTACCTAACTACTACCAGACCAGGAATTTCATTTGTTGTTGGAATCCTCTCCATGTTTATGCAAAAGCCTTGTGAGGAACATTGGTCTGCTGCAAAAAGAGTTCTAAAGTACTTAAAGGGAACTCAAGACTTTGGAATCAAGTATACATAGGTGGGAGACTTCAGCTTGATTGGATACTCTGATTCAGACTTTGATGGAGATAAAGAAACTGGGGCATCTACTTCAGATTATGCTATGAGTCTTGGATTAGGAGATGTCTCTTGGAGATCATGCAAACATTCAGTTCCAGCAAATTCCACAACAGAGGCAGAATATGTGGCAACAGCTGAGGCAACAGAAGAAATTGTGTGGCTCAGGAAAATTCTTGAAGATTTGCAAGTAAAACAAGTACAATCGACTCCACTCATGATTGACAACACCTCCGAAATAAATTTGGCCAAGAACCCAAAGTTCCATGATCAAACTAAGCACGTCAATACAAAATATCATCTGATTCGACATCATGTTGAGAGATTCAGAATGATGCTTGGACTCACCAACATCCCTTTAGATTAAGGGGGGGAATGGTGACACCTAATCATAGGGATTGGGTGAACAGCTGTAATTAGTGAAAATAAATAATAGAAGAAATGGAGATTCATCTGGAGATGAACTGAACCATCACTCCCTCGTGTATACAGTAATGAATAACCTGAATGAATAAATCAATTACATTTTTAGGAGTTACCTCCTGGCCTGACAGTTTTCAAGTCAATGTCGATATCACCATCTTCACTTCTTGACATGTTGAAGCTTGATCTTTGCAAAATTTGAGTTGGTTGATTGTCTTTTGGAGGCCCTTGTGGTTGACAACTTGGAATGTGTTGACTTTTCCTTTGGTTTGGCCTTGGCTAGGGATACTAGTGATGGGATCGCTTGTTAGACTTGTTTTCCTCTCCATTGATAGGTCACCCAATATTTTCTCAATTTTTTCTTTTGATCACTTCTTGGGTAGGCTTAGATGCCAAAACTTTAGCAACAATTGTTGGATCAAGGTTTTAGTTTTTTTTTTTATCAATTGCAACATTGTCTATTGTGTTTGGCGTATCTTACATGGAATTCATGTCATCATTTGACCCATCATATTTCATATCATGCATCAATCTAGTGGCTTCCTGAGCTACCAAGCATGTATCTTGATTATGTGCAAATTTCAAGGATTAAACCAATAATAAGCTTCTTGATTCATCATATTTTTATCCTCAAGTTGGTTAATGGTTTTTTATATTGATTTTGTTGAGTTTGATTTTCTTATCCCACCCACCATTTCTTGGTTTAAATCTAGCTTGTTGAGATTGCCTCTCCAAAAGAACTATCTTGTTCTACATGGCCTAATTTTGCTATTGAAGTGCTTTAGTTTTCTTGGAAAAATTGGCCTCCATTCTCTTCACAAAATTAGATATGGAATTCATCATCTCATTTTCATAAATAGTAGTGTTGGCGTCATTCTTTTTCCAGATAAGTATTAGTCCTAAAGGAGGTAGCATGGTTATATGTATCAAATATAGACATATTCTTCTCTATTTTGATGGCAAATCCTTAGGTATCTATAATATTTTGAGGTTTGTGTTGTCTCGAATGAATTGTAATCTTTCCATCAATATCATCTAGGTAATAAATGAGAATGGCTTGCTCATGGGGCTTGACATTTTATTCATTTTTTCGCACAGTTTGAGAGAATCTCTAGTTAAACACCCACATGGTTTCATTCTCATTGTTCTTTGTTGAACTAAGGGTATCCAACAAGTGTGTGCTATCCATTTTCTCACCCCATTTTTCCATAAACACACTTTATAACTCAACATAGGTGTTAATAATAGTTTTAGGTAAGGAAATAAACCAATGTCTTGTGTCATCTTCTAGAAAAAGGGAAAATCATCTCATTTTCACATTCTTTTTATTTATTTGTTGTGTCCTAATCAATCCCTTGAAATTTTTGCATTTATCAACTGCATATACAACATTATTCCCTTAGAAAATTAACAATTTACCAATACTCTTCTCAGGATGATCATGAGGTTGACCTTAAAAGTTGGTGAGTTTGAATAGTCTATTCAATTCAACAATAAAATAACCCATGATTACTTGAAGAGATTGGATAATTCTTACAACATTTGGACATACTATGTTTCTAAGATTCCTTGTTAATTTGTTGATGAAATAACTTTTTAGGTTTGGACATCAACATTAGAGTGCCTTCAAAAGATGATCTCGTGGAGTACCTCCTTGGCATATGTTATTTTTGTGGAGTCACTACATAAGCTTATAAATTCATTAATAAGGTTGAATCTATGGGATTCCTAACTTGGGAAGCGGATTTTCTCCCTATAAATAATGCCAAAATATTGTGACTAATACTCTCGCTCGAGGGGAAAATTCTTAACCTCACTAGGAGGGCCAAGAGGCAACTCTCAAGTAAAGCACCCACTATCACCTTGATGATCTTGCCTCTCACTTTAAGGTTAACTAAGGTGATTTATAACCTAAGGAGGGTGTTCCTAGAGGTCAAGCTAAGTTAGGTCATGCAGTGAATAAAGGGAACTTTTCTAGCTTAGCTCGACAAAAAACTTAAAAAAGGCCAATATCCACTCAAGAGGATATAAAGAAAGCTTCAATTATGCATCAATAGTGTGTCAATTTTTTATGAACAAATACAGTGTGTTTTTAACTTAGGAAAATAGAGTTTATTCAAATGATGCTCGAAAATTAGAAATAAATGTTGCTCAATAAACCATTCACAAGTGAAATAAATGTGAAACATAAGATAATGACCAATGGAATCACCTCAATTGTTCATCATATCATCAATATTAAGGGTTATCTTCAATAGATAATGTTACAATTCTGAGCTTAATGTGGTCATAACGATATACCAACGAAACATGGCATGTATCATCATTATCAAGAAAACTGGGGTTGACAGTGTGTAATCCTAAAATATTGATCTTCAAGTACATTCACCATAGCAAGCACATTAGGGTATAATGTTTTCATAATTCAGGCACCTCTATTATTGTCATTTAACTTAAATTTTAACCCCATAATAGTAACAAGAATCAATAGTGATCAATTTCAAAATAGTTGAAAGATCATATAAGGACAACAAATCATCTAATGAAGTCGAGCCAAGACATATAATTCAATATATACTTCTGATGCCAAGTGAAAAGTGGTTAGGTTCTAATTAAGGAGAGCTCATTATAGTATACTTCCACCAATTTTATAACATATTGTTACAACGTTTGGAGCCAAGTTCCTTGATAGATTTTTATGAAACAATCTCACAAAAATATAGAAAATATAGATCAATGACTTCAAAATCAACCTCTTCGAGGGGGAAACCTCCTTTACATTACACAAATGAGCATCTTGTCAACGTTTCAAATCCTAGAAGGGATCCATCTTCAGGACAAAAATTTGGGTGATAGATTGAAGGAGGAGCTTACCGAGCTTACCAGAACCAGAATTGCAGGTCGGCAGCTCCTCTTTCAATCTTAATCCTTGAATTCTCAAGAGAACAAATCTCATTCCATATATCCCCTCCATACGGGGAAATTATGATATATTTTAAGATCATGTGGCTATTTTTTGGAAAAATGTGATTCGGATAATCCACAGTATTACGTGCATCTTGTCGACGTTTCAAATCCCAAATGGGATCCATATTCAGGACAGAAATTTGGGTGATAGATTGAAGGAGGAGCTTACTGACCATAACCAGAATTGTAGATCAGCAGTTCTTCTTTCAATCTTAATCCTTGAATTCTTGAGAGAACGGATCTCATTCCATATATCCCCTTTGTACAAGGAAACTATGCTAGATTTTAAGCTTTTGTGGTTGTTTTTTGGAAAAAAAAAATATTTGGATAATCCACAGTATTATTTGCATCTTGTTGATGTTTCGAATCCCAAAGGGGATCCATCTTCAAGACAGAAATTTGGGTGATAGATTGAAGGTGGAGCCTACTGACCAGAACTAGAATTGCAAGTCGAAAACTCTTCTTTCAATCTTAATCCTTGAATTCTCGAGAGCTCAGATCTCATTCCATATATCCCCTCTGTACAAGGAAATTATGTTAGATTTTAAGCTTCTGTGGCTATTTTTTGGAAAATTGTAATTCGGATAATGCACAATATTATGTGCATATTTTCGACGTTTCGAATCCAAAAGGGGATCCATCTTCACGATAGAAATTTGGGTGATAGATTGAAGGAGGAGATTACCAACCAGAACCAGAATTGCAAGTTGGCAGCTCTTCTTTCAATATTAATCCTTGAATTCTCGAGAGAACAGATCTCATTCCATATATCCCCTCCTTTACAGGGAAATTACGTTAGATTTTAAGCTTTTGTGGTTGTTTTCTGGAAAATTGTGATTCGGATAATCCAAATTATTATGTGCATCTTGTCGACATTTCGTATTCAAAAGGGGATCCATCATCAGGACAGAAATTTAGGTGATAGATTGAAGGAGGAGCTTATCGACCAGAATCAGAATTACAAGTCGACAACTCTTCTTTCAATCTTAATCCTTGAATTCTTGAGAGAACATATCTCATTCCATATATCCCCTCCGTACAGGGAAATTATGTTAGATTTTAAGCTTTTGTGGGTGTTTTCTGGAAAATTATGATTTGGATAATCCCTAGTATTATGTGCATCTTGTTGATGTTTTTAATCCCAAAGGGGATCCATCTTTGGGATAGAATTGGGTGATATATTGAAGGAGGAGCTTATTGATTAGAACCAGAATTGCAGGTCAGCAGCTCTTCTTTCAATCTTAATCCTTGAATTCTTGATAGAACAAATCTCATTCCATATATCCCCGCCATATAGGGAAATTATGTTAGATTTTAAGCTTATGTGCCAGTTTTTTGGAAAATTGTGATCCAGATAATCCATGGTATTATGTGCATCTTTTCGACGTTTTGAATCCCAAAGGGGATCCATCTTCAAGACAGAAATTTGGGTGATAGATTAAAGGAGGAGCTTACTGACTAGAACCGGAATTGTAGGTCGGAAACTCTTCTTTCAATCTTAATCCTTGAATTTTCGAGAGAACAAATCTCATTGCATATATCCCCTCCATAAAGGGAAATTATGTTAGATTTAAAGCTCTTATGGTTGTTTTTTAGAAAATTGTGATTTGGATAATCCACAGTATTATGTTCATCTTATCGACATGTTGAATCCCAAAGGGGATCCATCTTCAGGACATAAATTTGGGTGATAGATTGAAGGAGCTTACCGACCAGAACCAGAATTGCAGGTCGCCAGATCTTCTTTCAATATTAATCCTTGAATTCTCGAGAGAATAGATCTCATTCCATATATTCCCTTCATACAAGGAAATTATGTTAGATTTTAAGATTTTGTGGTAGTTTTTTGGAAAATTGTGATTCGGATAATCCACAGTGTTGTGCATCTTTTCGATGTTTCGAATCCCAAAGGGGATCCATGTTCAGGACATAAATGTGGATGATAGAATGAAGGAGGATCTTACCGACCATAACCAAAATTGTAGGTCAGCAGCTCTTCTTTCAATCTTAATCCTTCAATTCTCGAGAGAACATATCTCATTCCATATATTTCTTGTATGGAGGAGATATATGGAATGAGATTTTTTCTCTCGATAATTCAAGGATAAAGATTGAAAGAAGAGCTTCTGACTTGCAATTCTGGTTCTGGTCGATAAGCTCATCCTTCAATCTATCACCCAAATTTACGTCCTGAATATGGATCCCCTTTGGGATTCAAAACGTCGATAAGATGTAAAATCTTAATAAGACTTTAAGTTTTTTCGCTGCGGTCCTGACCTAGTCGGCGCTGCGCAAAAGGCTATTGGCCGTCTGGCCCCTGGCTGCCGCAGAGGGCCTGCTCCCTCTTGCTGATCGCAGAGAACCTTACTGCGCCTCAGTGGCTGCTGCGCCACTGCGTTCAGGTCTGAGGAACTCTTTTTCAGAGAACATGGACTCCAATGGGGGCTTGGCTTCCCCCCCTGCGGAGGTCCTGGCATTCAAAGCAATGATCGAAGCCTTGCACGAAGAGAGCCCCATCGGTGGCTCAGCAAAAGTTCATCAAGAGGATGGATAAGATCCCCACAGTCGCCATTTTAGAGGAAGAGACGTGTAAATCAGCACTGAACCTGGCAGAGAGAGGTCTTATTGGCCAATTCACAGGCCTCTGGCCTTCACCAAAGTTAGTTGAAGATTGGACTCAGAGAAACTGGAACCCCCTGATCAAGGAGGGTGTGAAAAGTTACTTCATCGGGAAAGGATACTTCGTCTTTGTGTTCGATAATCTGGAAGACAGAAGCCTAATATTCAGAAATGGGCCATATTTTATGGGACCGCAAGGCCTGTATCTGAATAAGTGGTCCCCAGACTTCGACCCCTCCCAGGATGTCCCCTCAGCAGTTCCGGTATGGGTGAGACTTCCCCACTTGCCTCTCCACTGCTGGAACAAAAAATCCCTTGAAAACATCGGCAATGCATCGGGTAAATACATTGACAGAGCTGCAAGAAAAGATCAGTATTCATGCGCTCGAATATGTGTTGAAGTCGATCTGGAGGAGGGGTTACCGGAAGCAATCAAACTTACAGTTGCAGGCTGGGAGCACATCCATGAACTGGAATATGAACAGCTTCCGTTCAAATGTAGACACTGCCACGAACACGGACATTTCGCGAAGCACTGTAAGAAGAAGGCAAAAGAGCAAATAGACAAACAGAAAGAGGAACAATGGACCCTAGTCCAAAAAACAACAAATCCAAAAAAAGGCCCTAGCAAAGGAAGGATAACATGGACGACAAGCAGCTCAAAACCCATCTAGGAAGAGGAAATAGGGATGCCAAGCAGCTCCAAATCCATCCAAGAAGAGGAAGCAAATGTACAAGGGACATCAAGTGCACAAATCAACCCAACAGGTCTGGAGCATGAAAACCTGGTGCATGTAGAATGCACCCCTCCAAGTAAAGAAAGTGAGAAATAAAAGCAGGTCGAAGCCACACAGGGCAGCTCGCCCAACCCTTTATATGCAGATAAAACAAGGAAAAAAGCAATATAAAGTTCAGAAACATCAGAAGATGAAGCCTACAAGTGTCCTACCAAAAGAGCTGGCAGGAAATCCCAGAAAGAAAAGAGAGAAGAAGAGGCCGAGAGACTTAAAACCCAAGGGAGCCAAGCAACCATAGAAATGTCCATTGGGCGGAATACCAGGCTGAGACCTTCCAAGGGAGGTCCCACCCACCCACCAGGTAAATAATGAAATTCGTCTCTTGGAACTGTAGAGGACTGGGGAGCCCTACAAAACTAGAAGTAGTTAAGGATCTTCTTAAAGTTGAACCTACAGACATCCTCATGCTCCAAGAGACCAAAATTGAAGGGCAATCCCTTCTTGATACCAGTAGGCTAAAATGGAACAAAAATTCAGGCAAGGCAGTTAGCGCAAGGGGAACCTCCGGAGGATTGGCCACTCTATGGTCAGATAGCACATTCCAGCTCAATAAATACCATGAAACTCAACACTGGATATACACAAAATTGATGCACAAAGTAAGTAAGTTGAATGTCTCTCTCTTCAATTTGTATGTTCCGGTAAATTATGCAAAAAAAAGAGAATGCTGGTATTCTTTATCAACTTACCTAGAACAGCAGTCTCCAAACAATATTATCATTGCGGGAGACTTAAATACAGTTCTGAAGCCAAAGGAGAAGAGGGGAGGCTCCAGTTCCAGAGACCCCATGCTGGCCACGGTGGAGGAGATCGTACAGAACTGGGATCTCTTAGACTTCCCTCCAATACATGGACTCTATACATGGTCGAATAACCGGGTCGGGTCGGAACAAATCTCTGCCCAGCTGGACAGATTTATGATCCAAATCGGCCTCTTGTTGAACAAAAATATCGCCAGCACAAAAATTTTGCCCAAATTGACCTCGGACCATAAGCCAATACAGCTGCTATTAGAGGATGAAGAAGATTTGGGCCCCATTCCCTTCCGATTCAGCCCTCTGTGGATTGAGAAACCAGGTATTTTCGATACAGTGAAAGAGGCATGGGACAAACCCATCATAGGTTCCCCCAGCTACATCTGGGAACAGAAGCTGAAGGCAACAAAACATGCGTTGAAGGAGTGGATTAAAAAGCCTGCACCCAATCCAACCAACCAAAGGAAAGAGGCAGTTCAGAGGTTGCACTCAATGCAAATGGAAATGGAGAATAAAGATATTACAGTTGAGCTTCTAGATGAGGAAGTCAAAACACAAAGCTCTACCTATCAAGCCTTCCTAACTGAAGAAGAGTACTGGATATTAAAGTCTAGAAGTTTATGGTTAAAGGCAGGGGACCAGAATACTTCTTATTTCCACAAACAATACAGAGCTAGACTATCCCGGAACCATATAGCGGAAATTAAAACCATGGAGGGACAGGTCTGCAAAGGGTTTGATCAGGTGAAAGCCGCTGCTGAAGCACATTTTAGGAATTTATATAATATTGGAATTCAAGCTGAAGAAGGGGAAACCAATGACTTTCTTTCGAATATTCCCCAGCTTGTCAATGATGAAGAAAATACAGTCCTATGTAGACCTATCACAACCGAGGAGGTTATCCAAGTGATCTGGTCAATGGAAGCCGATAAGGCCCCTGGGCCCGATGGATTCTCTATCCATTTTTATCAATCATGCTGGGAAGTTATGAAATCTGACCTCATCAAAATGATCAAAGGCTTTATGATAAAAGCTAAAATAGGAGGAGGTATCAAATCCACCTTCCTAGCTTTAATCCCAAAGGAAACCAATCCAGAGACCTTTGCAAGATTCAGGCCAATATCGTTGTGTAATGCTTCTTACAAAATCATAGCCAAGCTCCTAGCAAATCGACTTAATCCTTTGCTCAAAAAGTTGATTTCCAGCAACCAAGGCGGATTTGTGGAAGGCAGATATATTATGGACAATGTCATTCAGGTTCAGGAGACCATCCATTCAAGCAAACAACGGTGCGAGAAAGGTATGTTGATCAAACTCGATATGGCAAATGCATTCGATAGAGTAAATCGTTTGTTTCTATGAAAAGTCCTGCTTTCTTTTGGTTTCTCTCAACACTTTGTCCAGCTTATCAAAGCATGCATAGAATCCCCGTGGATTTCCCCTCTCGTCAATGGACGTCCCACCAACTTCTTCCAAGCTCAAAGGGGAATTAGGCAGGGATTCCCTCTCTCTCCCTTCCTGTATATTCTCATGGCAGACTCTCTCAGCAGGAAGTTAGCAGTTGAAAAATCTGTCGGCTCCCTCCCGGGTCTCAAACCTTCTAAGGTATCAACTCCCTTAAATCATGCCCTCTTCGAGGATGATTCTCTGATCCTCGGAGGTGTTTCCAACAGAATAGCGAAAGCATTTGAAAATGTACTGAAAATTTACTGTAGGGTGACTGGAGCTCTTATTAATGAGAGCAAAAGCGAAATCTACAGTTGGAACGCGGAACAGCAAGAGATCACCAACATTTTGAGGATACTCGGGTTCAAAGGCCAAGCCAAGTGGGACAGCTTCAGATATCTTGGTCTTCCCATTTCCTTTGGAGCAAACAAGAGATGTTTTTGGACTCATATAATCAGCAAAATTAAATCCAAAATCACAAACTCGGGCAGTTATTGGTTAACAAAAGGAGGCAAATCCATTCTTATAAAAACGTAGCTGTCAACTCTTCCCATATATCAATCAGCATTTCTCCTCACCCCCAAATATGTCACGGACCAAATAGCAACCCTGATCAGGAACTTCCTATGGCAAGGCGGGAAAGGAAACGAAAAAAAGTTGCACTTAGTTAAATGGGATACGGTCAAGAGGCCAATATATGAGGGTGGTCTTCAAATTAGGGACCCCTCCTTTATCAACAAATCGTTGGGCGGCAAACTGTTGTGGAAAATAATAAGCGACCCCTCACATCCAATCAGCATAATTTTAAAGTAAAAATACTCAGGCAAAGAAGCGATAAGGAAAATGCAAATACAGTCCACAACGGCCAGCTCGCAGGTATGGAGGCTATGTTGCAAGAGTAGCGAATTCTTCAAAAAACACATGTACAGAATACCCGGAAATGGTAAGTCCACACAATTATGGAAGGATCGAATTATGGGGAAAGACCCGCTGGCGGAAAGAGAGGATATCGCAGAGCTCAGAAATTGGCTGGAAAGAGCGGGAGTTAACAGAGTATATGATCTGGCAAGTTGGGACACACGTGGAGAATGGTTAAAATGGGACTTCCACGGAGTCCCTGAGCGCCTAAAGGACCAACATATCCAGCTTGAGAACCTGTTAGAAGATGCCACCCCAAACAGCAGATTCAAAAAGGATCGATGGGGTTGGGGAAAGTCTGGAATATACACCTCAGCAGAGGGATATAAGGCTCTACAGGGAAAAAGGATCAGCCACCATACTCCAGCCTTTTGGAAGCAGATTTGGGAGCCATTAGCGCTACCAAAAATAATTTTTTTCTCTTTGACCTTGGTACACAACAAGTTATTGACAGGGGATAATCTGACAAAAAGAAAGTTTGAAGGGCCTCATAGATGCGCTCTTTGTAGATGTCAGTTAGAAACTGCCCAGCACTTGTTTCTTGACTGCGCCTTTTCCAAGAAGGTGTGGGGACATCTTCTCGATGAATTCCAGACCTCTCTCCCTCAGCAAACCTCTATCTCTGAGTTGTTTGCGACTTGGTGTGCTAGCTACCCCAAAGGCATCTTCCCCAAGTCCTTTTGGCGCAGGATTTGGATAGCGTTGCCAAAGTTTGTTCGCTGGCAACTGTGGTTAACCAGAAATCAACAGATTTTCAAAGAAACGCAGTATTCCCCGCATCAGGTTGCAGCAAAAGCTAAGGCCCTTCTGTCGGAATCGGCTCAGCAGCAATATATCAAAGAAGACCCCCTACTCAGGCCAGAAGAAAAAAGGTGGCTTGCTATAGATCCATTGTCCCGAAAGTATAGAATCTCACCCCTGAAAGCAAACCTGGAATGGAGAAAAAGAGAGACTGATGACATCTTTCAAAGCTGGTGGAGGGCGGAAAATGTAACTACCATTTTCTTTGATGGAGCGTCCAAAGGGAATCCTGGAGCAGCAGGTGCTGGCGGGGTCATCTACTTTGTGGAAGGGCTCTCCTCTGTTTCTTTTGCATGGGGTCTCAGAGAGAAAAAAAACAACCAAGCGGAGATTCTGGGGCTGCTAAAGGCCTGCCACATTGCAAGAGAGAAAAGCGCTAAAGATATTCAAGTCTTCGGAGACTCAGAAATTTTAATCAAAAAACTAATCAGAGAGGAATACTTCAACAATGTTGAGCTCAACAAAATATTGGATAGACTGAAGATGGTTCTACAAATTTTTTACTCATGCAAATTTTATCATATACTCAGAAACTCCAACAAGGAAGCAGATCGTATGGCGAACTTGGGCAGCACTCTCAACAAAGGAATCTTAAATGTAAACGGGGAAATTCTTTATCATCATTTGTGAACTGCTCCTTTCCAAAGGAAGCAAAAGTAGGTTTTCAACCATGTAAGCAGGGTTGCCTCGGCAAAGTCCCTTTCTGTTTCTAACATATCAATAAAATAAACAATCGTTTCAGTTAAAAAAATAAACGTCGATAAGATGCACATAATACTGTGGATTATTCGAAGCACAATTTTCCAAAAAACAGCCACATAAGCTTAAAATCTAACAAATGAAAAATTCGTGGATGATATAAATGACAAAACCTCCTTTCTATATATAGGATTCTAAGGGGTCACAATACAAACAGAGATGACACAACAATAATAACGTAAGGGCATAAAAATAACAATAATGAGCTTCTATGGGGCACATTAATAACAATATGGGGACTACATGGACATAACAATACAATATGGGGGTTGCACTAATAACAATAAGGGGCTACACAAGTAGTATAGTGACCTAACATGCCCTTCTCCTTCAAAAAGTGTTGTCCTCAATGCTTGAGTAGTTATGGATGCTTCTGTATAAAATTCTTGTCCTCCCATGTGGAATCTTCAGCGGATAAGTTCTTCCACTTGATGACATACTCTGAAATTGAACGATTTCGTATCTGGAAGTTTCTTGATTCCATAATTGCTTCAGGTTCCAGTATGATTTTTCCTTCCTCGTCAAGTTCTGACAATATTGTTTGAACTGAGAGATTGTCACCTATAACCTTCTTTAAGCATGAAACATGGAGAACTAGGTGCACTCGAGAAGATCCAGGAAGCTCCAATTTGTATGCCATAGTATCAATATTTTGCAACACCTTGTAAGGATCATAGTATTTTGGTGATAATTTATTATCCTTCTTAGCTTGTTTGAGGGACATTTGTTTGTATGGTTGTAGCCATAAAAAAACCCAGTCGCCTACATCAAAATTTATTTTGTTACGATGTTGACTTGCCAATTGTTTCATTCGAATCTGTGCCAAAGTGAGGTTATCCTTTAAGAGTTGGAGAACTTGTTTTTGATGCTCGATGTCATCTTTCACTGCTTGAACCTTAGAATGATTATCCAAGACTTTTTGGAGATCTAGAAAAATAGATTATTTCGATGTTTGAACCGGTAGTGAACATATTACACCTCTTTGTTCTTTCTTTAGAAGCCTTGTCATGCCATTAGAGTTGATTATCTTTCCTGGCTTCCCTTCCATACCCCTTAATTCAACTCCCTTTCCTTCCCAAAAAGAATTCAAGAAAAGTTCTTAAAAATTTAAAGCTATCGTCCCCAAATAATGTAACCATTGGACTCCTAGTACAACATAAACACCACCCATTGGAATGGAAAGAATTAGATTATTCAATACATATTCTCCAATTATGGTTCCTCCATTTACAACCATTACTTGACACTCTGGTGTTGGACAAAGGAATCAATTCAATTCCTTGGCTATCTTACAATGAATAAAATTATGGGTGCTACCCAAATCAATCAACGCTATTACCTTTTTCTTCTTGATATGTCCTTCTATTTTGAGAGTTTGAGGAGTGGTAATTCCTATCAATGCATTACAATATATGGTCAGATTCATTTCTTCCCCATCTATGTAAATTAATTTCTTCTTAGAACATTTATGACCTTTAGTGTATTTTCTATCACAACTGTAACAAAGCCCTTTTGCTCCTTTTTCTTCCAACCATTGTGATTTCAACCTTGTAGGTTGTGGAAGGCTAGGAGCAACAACATTTCCATATTTATAGTTATGAGTGGTAGCCTTCCTTGTTTCCATAATTTTACTTTCAATTTTTCTTGCCAACCTGTATGTCCTCTCCAATGAATCAGGTTCCCAAAGGCGAACCTCATGTTGGATGTTGTCCTTTAAAGTCCCTATGAAGACATCAATCATCTACTTCTCTGGAATATCATTTACCCTCGTATTCAATTTTGGAATTCCTCAATTTGATTTTCCATTGAACCATTTTGTTTTAGATTTATCAATTGGCTAAAGAAGGTGTTTCTCTTTGTATCCCCATAATGTGTTATCATTTCCTCTGTGAAAATTGACCAAATGACAAGTGATTTATGAGGACAAAGACCTCTATACCATACAAACTGATTTGGTTCTAAATATAAAGATGAAATATGTACCTTTTGTAATAGTTTCACATCATATAGATCCAAATATTGCTCCATTTGTAGTATCCAATTTACCAGAACCTTGCCATCAAATTTCCTCATATCTCTTTTTCTTGCTTTTAGGAGCTTGATCTTGAAACGACTGTAACTCTATAATTTCAAATCTCCAAGTTCTGAAAATATGTATTTTGGTATCCCTATGAATACTCTTTCTAACTGCATATGTCTGATTGAGATTGGATTCTTCAAAAAAGAGTTATGCCCAATTTCCTATAGTGACCTGATTATATATTGGTTCAGTAGAGCGAACTTATACGAAGCGCCATGTCTCATTGTTTTGGCCTTCAGCCCTCAAAATAATACCCAAAAATCCTAAAGTTTGTCCTATTTCTGTTGGTTTTTATGAAATTTGAATCTGATGGTCAAAGAGAAATTTATGATGATTTTTCAAATGTGACATGTTTGAGATGGAATTCAGGATCCTGCAAAAACCCTACCTTCCTTGTATCATATCTCTGCAAATATAGTGAAACAAGTTTTGAAATTCGTACACAAAGTGCAGCATGAATTCAATTTAAATTTATTTCTATTCTTAGATTTTGAATCTTTGTATAAAAAGTGTTATAGCGAAAATTCCACAATGACTTGTTTGAGATGGAATTCTGGAGCTTGCAAAAACCCTAACTTTCTCATTTCATATCTACGAAACTATAGCGATCCAAGATCTGAAATTCGATCATGAGTTTCATCAAGATTTTTTCTCAAATGGGATTTAATGTCAGCTTCTAAAACTTTGTATAACAAAGGTTATAGTGAACATTCCACGATGACCTGTTTCAAGCAGTGAAACCCTAGAATCCAAAGCTCAGATACTAAATGTTATGAAACCAGCTCACAAAAAGATAGAAAAGATAAATCAACAACTTCAAAATCAGCCTCTTTGAGGGGGAAACCTCCTTTACATTGCACAAATGAAAAATTCTTGGATGATATAAATGACAAAACCTCATTTCTATATATAGGAGTCTAAGGGGTCACAATATAATCAGAGCTGACACAACAATAATAATGTAGGGGCACAAAAATAACAATAATGGACTTATATGGGGCACAATAACAAAATTACGACTACATGGGCACAAAAATAAAATAAGGGGGTTGCACTAATAACAATAAGGGGCTACACTAGTAGCATAGGGACGTAACATAGATTAAATGTATGTCCACGCTATGTAAATGATCCAAGTTACAAATATTCTAACATGTATGTAAATGATCCAAGTTACAAGTAGTCTAACATGTTTATCTTTATGTTATAAAATAGATTTTTTGTATTACAATATTATCTTTGTGTAAATGAATGACATCGACATTAAAATAATGAAGACCAAACTTGAAATGTCAAAGAGTGGCAAAATTGTGTCAAATTCTTGCACTCACAAAGATTACACTAGAATAACTTGTATCATGAAATATGTAATAATATTTTATGATTTTTGTCATCATCTGTAGAATATTTCCAGATGGAACCATGTATAGGATTATTATCGTGTCCAACATTTTGGGTGGACACTTAACCCATCATTAGGGACTAGATAATATTGAATAATGACATGCGAGTGCTAGTAAGCCTTTAATAGATAAGAAAGTAATTAGTCATTACGAGAAAAATAATAATAAATTCAATTATGTTGTTAAATGTCAAGTCAAAGGGATAAAGAAATTTTTTTATTTAAATAATTAACAATAAAATTAATATTTTAAAAAATTAAAATAATAATAAATTCAATGAAGCCATGTCAAGGAGCTATCCATGTTCATAAAGCTTCACCATTTAAAAACATTATCATTTCAAATCCAAACCAAATTATGAAAATGCTTTCAATAGTGCTAAGAGCATTCCCAAGATATATTTAGTTCATCAATGAATGAGAAACAAAGAACACCCCTAGATCATGTCAATATTAAAGATAAACCATGAAAATCAACTAGCAATGACAAGATTTAAAATGATATGATATAGTAATGAAATATATTAGATTTAGTAACCTAGGTCAAAATATAAAATAATTAAGAACATACAAACAAAATCAAAAGCAAATGTGAAGATTGTTTTTGGGTTCTTAGTTGAACAAGACGATAGATAGTGTCTTAAGACAACTATGGGGTAACTACACTAATTCTAGGTGATGCCCAAAGTTTAGGATAATACAAGGCTAAGGCCACCAAGGAGGATTTCCTCTCAAGCATTGGCTATGGCTACTAGGTTTTCTCAAAGATGGATGGAGGGGTTGGTTCCATAGAATCCTCTCCAAACGCAAGAAATATGACCTTAAAGGTTAGAAACATAAGAGGTAATATCCCTAAGACATCCTACTATGATGTAAAGGAACAATTCTTCAATGGTCAAAGGAGGAAGGCTATAATACCATACCTTATATTACTCTTCCAAGTGGATAAAAGCACCCTTCTTTGGCCTTTTAATATCTTTTTCTTCCAAAAAACTTTAAAAATTTCTTATTCTAACCCTTGAGAAATATCTAAACCATAAATTAGAAAAATATCTATGCATAACAACTCTTTAAGCAAGTTGTATTCATTTGTCTCCAATAAATAATAATGAGAGAGGTATCTTGCTTATATATATATGGAGCCTCCTCAATAAATGGTGTAATATAATGTGCTTATCCTAAATTATGGGAAAAAACCACTATCCCAAGTCAAAAAAATGAGCAAAATACATCAAGTGGAAACAAATGATGCTCATAAAACTCTAACACGAGTTCCCCCCTAAAATTTGGTCAAATATGTAACCAAGGGTCACGCTTGTGAGAATAAAGAGGATAATTCAAGGAGGCCTCCATCAAATGTAGCCAACATCCAACTAAAAAGTGAAGAAATGATCAACCAAGGGTCCAAACGCTAGGTCACCCGTCCCAAAAATTCCTAAGAGTGAGGACGTGAACAAAGCAATAAATTACCACATCCCAATGCATTTCATCACCTCGACATATGTGGGATGTCCAAGGAAGAGTCCAATGTGAGATGGAATGTGTGTCTAGCCAAGTAGGGTGTTCCTCAATAAAATCAAGGTGGTTAACTAAAGTGTCATTATGATCATTATAGAAACTTATGACCATATGGAATCCGCCAAATAGTCGCCTTAAAAATTCTCAACAAACTTCCACGCATGGTCCAAGGAGGGAATAATCATGCATGTGTGATGATAAGGCATCCAATTGAGCAAGGGGGCCATCTTTGAGTGGTCCATGTGTTAACTATGATGATGTGGTGACCCCATAATTTCCCAATGCATTGTCACTCACCCCAATGAAATGATACATATCCCAATGAAGTACATGAATCCCAAGAAAAAAGGCATGGATTTCAATGTCGGTAGATATGGCCAGACATAAGTACACAAATCTTGATAAAATGTCTTATATCTTGAGACATGGTACATAGATCCCAATACAAATGCACACTTGTAGTGGCAGTTCCAACTTATTGATGTGCCATTAGGTGGTATTCCCTTAGTGATTTATTCCAACACAACATAACAAAGTTTAATTTTAAATTGTTTCCTAAGTTTTACTATGGGGAAAAAATTAACTCTTATACATGTGCCAAGTCCTTGGATAAAGAGTATATTCTAAGCCCCTAAGTAAAATATAGATGAGGTGATAGAAAAATATGAAAGGGAAGGGGGAAACTTCATGTGATGACCATTAAAGTCAAGTAATGATGCATAAGCCTTATATTTTTGGTCATCTAACTTTCATGAACTAGGTGTTTTATGTATAGAGCATCTAAAGAGGGAGCTTAGCATTTAGTTTCCTTTCCTCAACACTATTTCTTACTGTCCCTTTTGGTTTTTTATTTGAGTGAATGTTTCATTAAGAAAGTCCCTTTTTCTTTAAATATTTAAGGACATCCATGGTACTAGGGGAAGTGGTCTCATAGCAATGTGCCATTCTCTTGAAGTTTACATGTTATTGAACTTTAAATTTATTTGTTCTCCACCCTTTGGCCTTTTTGGATATAACGACTTCTGATTTTATTTATTTGGATCCTTTTTGCGATCATTGATAAGTCAAACATGAAAGAAGATATTCATTTTATGGACAGGATTGAGGGGGAAGGTACAATCAAAAGTGTTAAGTATGGTTGAAATTTGTAAGACTCTATCTAACTAGTTTCCTAATAGTAACTAACCTAAGAAATGACAACACTTTTGAAGGAAAATCATGTCCCCTATTATAAAGCAATGAAAAGGATAAACTATAATGTTATGAAGTGTTATCAAATCCAATAGAAAACACTTGTAAAACAAAACCATGTCCCCCATCGTCAAATAAGGAAAATAATAAATTGTAATGTTATGAAGTGTTATCAAATCTCATAGAGCTTACCACTTTCACAACAAGATCCAAAATTTATAGCACCACATCCAAGTAGAAAAATGATAGATGGAATATCAAAATAAAATAGGATGTAACTAAATTGTACCATTCAAAAGTACATTTGTAAATCTGAAAGGTAGGAGTGGAGTATCAGATATTTCATAGCTGAGCTAGCTCAATGATATGTCTAAAGGAGAATTTGAGAAAAATATATAAGTTTGGAGAGTCTTAGCAAGAGGCTCATGGAATCAACAAAAATTCACCCTTGTGAGGGTTCCTCTAAGGTTGTTAGCCCTTGGGGGATAACAAAAACCATCCATAATAATGCTTCCCGAAAACTTGTATAGAGTTCAAATTTGAACCCACTCAATAGCACTATCGCTCCTCAAAAAATCTTACAAGTTCCCTTTTCAAATACAAGGTTGTGCCCCTACATCACCCATCTTACTTATGGATATTAGGTTTCTGGACAACTTTATGTAAATCCCTGAAGAGATTTTTAATCCTTCCCATTTTAAGTAATAGCTTGACCCTTCGACATCCTATGATTTTGGCTATCAATTCATATGCTAATAAAACATCACCCCCATTGTACTTTCCATATTCGCAAAGCCACTTCCTATGAGGAATCATGTGAAATTAAGCATCTAAGTAATCATTCATATATCATTATCTAAACATGTGTACGTGTAGATTCCAAGTAAACATAAAATTGTTCTTCTATGAAGTATTTTGTTTTGTGGAAGGGTCATTACCATATTCCTTACTTTTATTATAAATTTTAAATATGCAATTTTCTTATAATGCCCAATTTCATTGCATTTCCAACATTTCTTTGTAAATTTTCATGAAGCTTTATATCTATCTTGAGTTTGACCTCTTATATATAAGACATCCTTTCATGTGCCCTCCATGTATTTTCTCCTCATTTCTTATGAGAACATAAATAAAACTACATGCCATACTTTAACGTCGATTTAGTAGTACTACCTATTGTTACAACCATATTATCCTAAGTGTGGAAAAGAAAGTAATAGGGTGACACAATTATCTTCTTCCTCCATATTAATATCAATAGAGACAAGTTGACTTTGTTATGTATTCAAGACATTGGTTTGTATGAATCGTGTTGAATTGCAATAAAAAGTTAAATTGTAGCAAGAAAAGGCTTCATTTGACTTGTGCCTTAGTCAAATGAAGAAATTCAAATTTCCACTTCAGTAGGATGAGTTGGTAGGTCATTAGCAGGAGTGACATGGCCGAATCACTCAGTTAAGTCAATCCATTTGAATTTGTGGGCTAGAATTAGAGTTGTGTGTAAGTTGGTGGCTAACATCTAGCTATCTAGAGGTTTTAACTTTAGTGAAAGTCAATTAGATGAGCTCTAGTCTAGAAAAGATTCAGTATGAGTTCAGTTGAGTAGTTGTAACTATTATAAACCCAACTAACTCTTAGTTAACTAGTCAAATTACTAAAAATATCCCTAGTCATGCATGCAATTTGAATTTCCTAGTGAAGTTGGAGGAAAAGGTACAATTGTAATTATTATTGTATACTAGTGAGTGTACATAGTTTTCATGTAGCACACGAGCCATTTCTCTTGGGATTTTCACAAGGAAATAAAAGCTTCCCTATTATTTAGGGGCAGTAATTGCACAGGGAAATAGGAGGAAGCAGGAGACATATTTTTTGCTACATATAGGCTAGAGCAGAGTCAGGAGGAGATCGGTATTGCAGTGTAGGTTGAGCTTCAAGCATTCAAGTAGTCATTGTAATTGATCAGTGTTCTCATCTAATCTAATACAGACAGAGGAGGGGATTTTCCCAGTTGGGTTCCCCAATAAAAATTGTGCTCATTATGATTGAATTATTGCATGTGTTTCTATTGTCAGTTTTCCTTCCGTAGAATTTAGTAGAAGAAATTTGTGTCTATTTATTTTAGTGTGATTTCATTGGCAATGTGCAAGATATTAATATATTAGGACCATACTTGCATTGAAAAAACAGATAGGGTGGAAGATGTTATAAAATTATGTATTACGGAGAAATGGAACACATAAAATATTGTGGAAACACCAACACAGAAAACACATAAAACAAGAGAGACACAGATATACGTGGTTCACCCAATTTGGGCTACGTCCATGGAGAAAAAACTAGTCCTTCCTTTTATATTATCCAATAAAATGAAGAGTTACAAGCTACAATAGGTCTGTTGTAATTTCCTCTTTGTTGTCACATAGTCCCCTCTTTCTTTCTCGCTTAGAATAATAATACACTGTCGCAATACAATTCCCTCATATAAACTGAGGGTTTCCTTCTAGGGAAAAAAAAAACCCTAAATTAACGTAACTTCTACCATCATATCATCTTCCTAATGAACAACCCATATTGACTACGAAATTACAATATTTTACAAGGCAATTTTCATTTATTTTTAGCTTCGGGGGCACCCTTTCTGGCCCCCAAACCTTCATGAGGGGGACAAGGCCCCCCCCCACCCCCCACATGGAGGGTTGTACAATATTCCTAGGGTATACATTCAGCTAAAACAAAGACCTATGAATTACAAAGATAATCAGGTTCCACACCCAACAGAGGATACACCAAATGGATGTTAAAACTTCCTTCCTCAGTGGAGTGGTTGAGGAAGAGATCTACATTGAGCATCCTGAGGGGTTCGAGACCTTTACTAGGGATACACATGTGTGTAGGCTCAAGAGAGCCCTTTATGGTCTCATGTAGGCACCTCGGTCTTGGTACACTCACACAGATTCTTATCTCAGTTGATTGGGATTCACTAAGAATGAAACAAATGTCAATCTATACTACATTATGGTAGATGGTTGCCTGCTCATCTCAATTCTCTATGCAAATGATTTGATATTGATAGGAGATGATAGGTTGATCCAGTTTTGCAAGGAGGACCTTTCAAGAGAGTTCAAGTTGAAGGATTTGGATTTGATGCACTACTTCCTTGGCTTGGAGGTGTGGCAAGGAGATGGATAAATATTTGTTGGACAAGGGAAGTAAACCTTTGAAATCCTTCAAATATTCCACATGTAGGATTGCAAACCCATGGATACTCCTCTAGGTACTAATTGGATTAAAGAGCACACTTCTACAAGAGAGGAAGTAGATGGAACTATCTACAGATACTGGTGGGGTCCTTGATGTACTTGGTGAACACAAGACCCGATATTTATTTTACAGTGAACCGAGTTAGTCAATTCATGGTGGAGCCTACCAAGCTTCACTAGAAAGTAGAAAAACATGTTCTAAGTTACCTCAAAGGCACAACATACTTTGGTTTATGATATAGGAATATTGATTGGAGTGAAGCTCCAAGGCTTCACAGATGCAGATTAGGCAGGGAGCCCCTTAGATAGGAAGAGCATATTGGGATCAATCTTCAGTTTTGGGTCAATAGTAGTTTCTTGTTACAATAGGAAACATAGATATGTAGCACTCAGCTCAATAGAGGTCGAGTATATGGCTAATAGTCAAGAAATATGCGAGGATATTTGGATGAGGAATATCATGGTTGGTCTCTTCAATAAGGGGATGGAGCCTACATTGATCAATTATGAAAATCAGAGTTATATAAAACTCTATGAAAGGATTGTGTGTAGAGGAGGATTGTGTGTAGATGAGGTACCATCACCTGAGAGAATGTGTGTAGAGGAGGATTGTTATGTTACTCCTACATAGGAGCAAGATGCAGAAATTTTGACAAAGGCTTTGTCAATAGGAAACTTTGAGTTCCACAAGAGCAAGATTGGGGTTGTTCAGAACCCTTTGCTTGCTAAGGAGTGTTAAATTGCAGTAAGAAATGGCTTCATTTAACTTGCCTTAGTCAAATTACAAAATTCGAATTTCCACTTTAGCAAGATGAGTTGGAAGGCAACTAGCAGGACTAACATGGTCAAATCACTCAGTTAAGTTACTCAATTCAAATTTGTGGTCTAGAAGTAGAGTTGTGCGCAAATTGGTGGCTAATATCTAGTGATCTAGTATCTAGAGGTGTTACCTTTAGTGAAAGTCAATTAGTTGAGATATAGTCTAGAATAGAGTCAGTATGAGTTCAGCTGAGTAGTTGTGACTATTGTAAACTCAACTAACTCTCAATTAACTAGTTAATTTACTAAAAATATCCCTATTCATGCATGCAAGTCAAATTTCCTAGTGAAGTTGGAGAAAAAGACACAATTGTAATCATTATATGGTATACTAGTGAGTGTACAAAGTTTGCATGTAGCAGGTGAGCCATTTCTCTTTAGATTTTCACAAGGTGATAGGAGCTTCCCTATTCTTTAGGAGCAAGAATTGTGCAAGGAAATAGGAGGAAGTAGGAGGCATATTTTTGGCTAATTATTAGCCAAATCATAGTCAATAGGAGATCAATATTGCAATGTAGATTGAACTTTAAGCATCGAAGCAGTCATTATAATTGATGATTGTTCTCATTTGATATAATACAAATAGAGGAGGGGATTTTCCTAGCTAGTTTCCCTAGTAAAAACTGTGTTCATTGTGATTGAATGATTGTATGTATATCGATTGTTAGTTTTCCTTCCGCATAATTTAGTAGAATAAATTTGTGTCTATTTATTTCGGTGTGATTTCATTAGCAGTTGCAAATTTCTAGTTATTTCTACATAAAAATCTGCATCATTAGAGAAGGTCATACTCATTCTTTCTCTATCGCAAAACACATTCAGTTTATAAGAAAATGCTTCTGAGACCTCCAATTCACCCAAATCGACCCACATACCAAACCGCCAACTAAATATACCTGAAACTCTTTTTAATACTCCAAAACCTACGGTTGCCTCACATACCAAACCCCCAACTAAATGTACTCATAGTATGATGATTAAGAACTAATACCAACCCTATAGAAAATCAATTTTTGTATATCCTCCTTGATCCAAAATAGAATTGTCAAAATTTCACTGGAATGAATAATAAAGTGTGGCATGGTTCTATTGAAGGCCCCAAAAATCGGGTCAACAACAAGGGGGATACCTGCCCGGTCCGGACCTTGGTTGGCAGCTCCTTACCCGTTTGGTATAGCGGGTCCAACTGGGGATATGGGACCAATTTCCCAATTCAGTGTGTGTGTGAGAGAAAGATGGGTATTTCTGTTCTAAATGGAATACTTCTATCCTAATTATAATCTAATGCTATGCTATTGTATTCTAATAAACAAAAAAAACATCAAAATTTATGCTAACCCGGGGTGTGATCTTTCTTCTATGCGATCTAAAAAGATTTCAAACAATAACTGGTAATAAAGATCATTCAACTATTATAAGAAACGAATTCAATAAAGATGAACTACTTCATATAAGAAGTTAGATGAAAGAGTTGTGAAAACTTATCGCATAAATGAGTTATTCATACACTAAACATAAACAAATAGTTATCACCATACAAAAGTGCCAAATGATAACTCAGGCATCCATGCTGTAATATATAAACAACTGAAAACTGAATATCACTTTAATGCATAAGCAGAAATGGTTAAGAGATAAAAGTACCATTTATAAGTAGTCCTACTGATGAGCTTCAAGCAACAATTGATTTATCTCTCCTTGATTTAACATCCACTAAGAGTACAGAAGTGCAACATCAGTAGCAGATATCAAATGCAAATATCAAATGAACCTTGTTCCATTCATTCACCAAAACCTCCTCTGAGGGTGCAAAAGTGCATGTTCTGAGGACAAGTTTTTGATAAATTTCTAGACCCTTCTCTAAATGCATGAGAAGGTTTTAAATACTACTAACTAAATAACTTATTTACAGAAATTGAGGATTCGGTTTAAATGACCGACATCTTTCTAAGCAAAACTATTTCTAAAATTAAATCTGATATCTAACTATTTCTAAATTTGCTCCTTAACGTCGCAAGCATTCAGTATTTTCCTGAGTGGAGTTGGTTGACTGTCTTCCATCTTTGGTTGAGTTAAGCAAACAGAATCGGCAAGAGCTGGCATTATCCTCTCAGTAAAATTGATGATATACTTGAGAGTCATCCAATGACTATGTGGCATTACCATGTATACCTGGTAATAATACCATTTCAACTTGGTTAACCCTTGGACTGCTTCTGCTTTTCCTTTAGTTTTCTGATTCCAGTTTGTTTCTATCGCTGCTTTCTTGCAATTTTCGGGGCTTGCAGGTGACTGAGTAACTAGGAGCCTTCCTTTTCGAGCAAGTTTTCTCATTGCATCGGAAACTGCCTCTGTTTCTTGGTCCGGGCTTCCCTGATGCGTTTTTTGCCTCTTGCGCCTTTTTCTCTCATTGGGTATAAAGCTCAAAATTTGTAAAAATAGTGATTCCGTGAGCTCTTGACCCTGAGAATTAAACTATCTGTTTCAACCATGGCTGTATGTGAGAAGTTTGTGATGGATGCCCCAGAAGAGTTCTGCGGCTCTTTCTCTCCCTTAAGTGGATTAGGTGTGCCTTCCGAAATGGACATTGGAGTGTTGCCTTTCCTCCTCATAGTTTTATGCATATTTCCTTGTATAACGTTTTGTCCTCCGTTCCTGCAGTTTACATTTGAGGTGGAAGTAATGATAAAAAAATAATGACAAGAAAACTTTAAATGTCGAAGATATGCAAAACATGCCACCTTACGTGAACTAGTTCTTCGAAAAACACAACACCATACTTCATTAGCAACTGGCAACAACTCATTAATTCGCATTAAAATGCATGACCAGTGCTTGGCTTAGAAAACATTTTCTCGAATAATGAGCTAGAACCAACTGCGATGGTGGGGTCCTGCGATTTTGCTTTGCGATATCACAGATCGTTGTATCGCAATATCGCAATTTCATCATGTTGTTCTATCGCAAGGTCGCAGTATCGCAACATCGCAACTTTGCAGTATCGTAGTATCGCAATTTCATCATGATGCTCTATTGCAATATCGCAGTATCGCTTTATCGCAGTATCGCAATATCGCAGATCACTTTATCGCAGTATCGCTTTATCGCAGTATCGCAATATCGCAATATCGCAGATCGCTTAATCGTTATAATCCTTATGTGTAATTCATGCTATTTTTGCGATGTGCGATATGCGATATCACATATCGGCGATTTTAAAGTTTTTCAATGTGAGTGTTTCTTTAATGTATGCGATGCGATTAAGTTTCGCGTCGCAATCTTGCGTTTTTTATCATTTTAACTCATTAGAAGGTACCCTATCATTTTTTGCCGATGCGATATCCCTTAAGGAGTGAATTTACTTTCTTCATTATGAAACTTAGGTTTTTAGATTCTTCAAAGGTATTTTCCTAAGTCCATGATGTTGTAAGTTTCATCTGAAAGGAAATATAACACTAATTGATTTTTTAAATTTTTTACTGAGGGTCCCCACTTATTTAGTATTAGCAATAACACTTCATAAGGAGGGGGGTTGTTGGTGGCCACAACAGGTTCAACAAGGCAGAAGAATATTTTGATATCTACAACATTTATAATGACGATGGAAAGTTCATATATGCACATATGAAACTCAAAGGAGATGCAAACAATTGGTACATGCAGTGGAAAAAATTAGCATACACAACAAGTTGGAAAAAATATAAAGATGAATTCTTTAAATGGTGTTAGGGCATTAAAGAAGATAAATTATTCACTAAACTGACCAAGTTCGAGCAATGAGGAAATATAGATGATTTCAAACGTGATTGGGAAGCACTAGCTACAACGGTACTTGGTTTATCAAAAAAATTCTTAGTGTGGTATTACATCACTGGATTGACACCATCCAAAATGGGTTAAAGTTACATGATATTGAAACTATGGAAAATTAAATACGTGGAGCAAAAGTTACAGAAAATAAATTCAAAATAATTGTGTTGCAAAAAATTGAAAGAGTAGAAGGATTACCCAAACTACTTACATATAAAATACAAAATTCCTTCCACCACATCTAAGAGAGGAGGAAAACCTAATATATAGGTCCAAATAATAAAAAAAAGTTAAATGCAAACATTGTGGTGAAAAATGGGACCCCAAACAAAAATGTTTTACGGGAAATAATACCAAGAATTTAGGTAAATGTGAAGCAAAAAAGTATTCAAACAGTGAAGAATCATACATAGAATAAGTTGAGGATTATCAACAATTTTCCCTATAATCAGACAATGAGAATGTTTCACAAGTATCATTATCAACCATGACAAGAATAACTCAGCCCCATACCTTAAAATTAAATGGTCATATCAAAAAGGACATTGTAATGGTTCTAATAGATACAGGAAGAACTCACAATTTTGTTGATACAAATCTTGCAAAAAGGTTGAATATTTTCACATATAAAATGCCTAATATGGAAATGATAATGTCTATTGAAGGAAAATTAGAGCAGGAAACTGCCATAAGATTAAATTTCAGAATTAGTACTACAATATAAAATCCATGTTTTATGCCATACCTCTTGGAGGAGTAGATGTGGTCCTAGGTGTCCAATGGCTACAAACATTAGGCACTTACTTCGTCAACCATCACAAACACTTTATAAAGTTAAGATGGGAAGGACATAAATATAAGTTATATAGTTTTCAACCACCTCAAAATCAAATTGTATCATCCCATCAAATGGTGAAGTTTGTCAAAAAAGGAGCACTAGCATATATAGTGCAATTTCATAAAATGGAAATACTAGCCCAAAAATTAGTTAATGAATAACCACTTTATATTCAAGAGTTAATTAAAAAATAAAAGAAAGTATTCAAAGAGTTAATTCAAAAATTCCAAGTGAGTATGAAAAATTTCCATAAACATGCGTTATAATCAACAATCATGTTCAAAACTCAAATTAAAATAGAAAAATGGTATTCTTTGGTATAAAGGAATAATTTTCCTAAGCCCAAATTCATAATCTAAGTCCAAAATTATCAAGGAATCCCATGAATCACTAGCAACATGACATGTGGGTTTCTTTAAAACCTACTATAGTGCACGCCAGTCATATTTTGGAAAGGGGTGAATATATATATATTCAAAAGTATGTAATAGAGTGTGGTCAATGCCAAATAAATAAAAATAAGAACATTATGAACCCCAGATTCATCCACCCCCTAAATATTCCAAACCAAAAGTGAAAAGAAATATAAATGGACTTTATTGATAGAATATTCATGTGGGATTGAAATGGAAAAATTCTCATAGTAGTCAACAAACTCACCAAGTATGCACACTTCATGGGAATAAATAAATTGGATTCGACAAAATAAACCATTGAAGCAATTGCAAAAATGTCTACAAATTACACGGATTTCAAAAGTCATTGTTAGTGATAGAGATGCAAAATTTAAAGGGAATTTATGAAGGAAAAAAATTTCAAATAGATCGAAACATACCTCAACATGATTTTAGCTTATCATCCTAAAACAAATGGTAAAACAGAAATTGACAATAAATGTTTAGAGGATTACCTTAATTATTATGTAACATATAAACAAAATAAATGGTTTCAATGGTTACACCCCGTTGAATGGTGGCACAACTCTACTTATCACACTTCAATGAAAATGAATCCATTTCAAACTCTTTATGGTTATGAGCCCCCAAATGGAAGGAATTCTCCATAAATGAAACAAAATTCAGTAGTAAAAGATAAGTTAGAAGAAACCCAAAAATTCTTTTAATAATGGAAAACCTAAATATTTCAAGAAACCATTTGAAACAAGCTGACTAAAACTAAACAAAAAGAGAATTTGAGGATGGAGGATGGGTATTTGTTAAGCTTCAACCTTATAAATAGTTATCCCTAAAGCAGGAAGGAAAAAACAAATTACAACCAAAGTTCTACGAACCATATCATATTAACAAGAAGATCATCCAAGTGGCATATGGCTTGAGCCTCCCTGATAAAAGTCGCATTCACAATGTTTTCCACGTATCTTGCCTCAAGAAGGTACTAGACAAGCACCAAGCAACATATACAACACTCCTGACATTAGATGATGAAGGGGAGATTATTTTAGAACCAAAAATAATTGTTACCACTAGAGAAAAGACATTATGATCACGAGTAATTAAAGAATATCTTATTAAGTGGAAGAACCTACAAGAAGAAGAAGCCTCTTAGGAAACAAAATATTTTCATCAACAACATCTCTTGTTACCTATTATTTGAGGACAAAACATTTGTTCTTATGGGAAGGAAATGATATGTATAAAAATATTAGAATATATATAATTTTGTAAATATATGTAGAAGGGCACGATGAAATATCATGACCCCCCATTAAAAGGCACCCAAGTTTATATTTAAGCCAAGGCCTTCATTGTCAAAGTGATCAATCATTCATTCACAACGTGTTTACTATATTCCAAGTATTCTGGATTAATTAACTCGTGAACAAACTTTGCTTGTTATATACTTTTACCAAATTATTAAAGGAATTTAGATGCTCCATCATGGAATCCCCATCATCCATCCTAAGATGATACAAATTTTTTTAATAATCAATTTGTTTACCAAGGAATTTGATCAATACTAAGCCCCAAACTTATTTCTCAATTTCTTACTGATGTGTTCTCTAGATACATTCAACAATACCAATCCTGAGAGGCAGAGTTAGATCACACTCCTTCCTTTTATTTCCATCGTCTCCCTTCCTCTTTCAAAATCCTTTTGATGACGAAGGAAAACCAAATATAAAAGGTCAAATGTCTTCCACACACACATTCACACAGAAGGGACTCTACACTCATCGAGATTTAAATCTATAATGTTTCCATCATAACACCCTATCCCACCCACTAAGAACACAAAACTAAAACTTTTATTCTATATATAATATTCCATTTCAGATGGTTGGAATGATATGTGGAGAATTTAAATGAATCAGATTAATTAAACCATGTAATCCATTTAATTCCATAAAAAACGTATGTATAATAGTTTTTAAATGATATTATGAAGTCAAAAGATAACTTTTAATCCAAAGTACAGGAATATAAAAAAAACTCATATTGATATATAGAAATAAAAAAATTTAATTGTGTGTGTGTGTGTGTGTATGCAAGGCCAAAATATCTTGAAAAGCTAGCATATTAACTCATCTTGGATTGAAATCTCTAATGGAATCATTTGACAAATTAGATGCCCCCTAGGTTTCATTTTTCTCAAGTAATAGATTAGTCCTATCCATTTATGTACAAACTAACAAACATGTGTGTGTTTGTCTGTGACATCTCCACTGACATTTCCATCTTGGAGGGGTCATGTTTCCAATTGTACCCAAACTTCCATGCATTTTCATCTTTCATGCAACTTAGTTGCAAAGCGTTAACAAATTGAGGTGGTTGTTATCTTCAATGGTAATCAATGCGAAACATAAGGTTGCAACCTAGATGTAACACATTATTTCTTAGTGCATTGAAGTTACATAGATGTTTCACTATCTTTTAGCAGTACCATGGTATATGGATGATTTTTTCATTTTTGTATAACTTATGTATGAATAGTTCCCTTTTTCTTAAGTGAAGAAAATTAATAATTAAATAATTAAATATTCTGGAATTTGTGCATTCACCATTTTGCACTATTTTACATCATACTTAATGGCAGAAATTGTAGAAATATGATGTATAATTTCAACTACTCAAGAAAATTCAATCTAAATCAAGAGACACGGTTCTACTCTACTTATCTACGAAATTCAATTCACAATTTAGAAAAATAATCACACACATGCAATAAGAAATAACACACATGCACAATATTTTTTCCAAGGGAAAGCAACTGATAAAAAACCCTTATGCATGCTTGCATTAATCATATGAATAGAGATGTATTACAATTGCTAGATCAGTATGAGCTCAATCTACAAGTGAATAACATATCTCTTTGCTCAATGAGAATCTCTAACCCAGACTCGGTCAATTGCTACCTCAGCTTGAGCCTGTATTTCCTTGTGCAATTGCTGAGGAATTAGGCCCCTATCATTTAGGAATTTTCCTCCAATTGATTGTGTAATTCCCAAGTTTGATCATATGGTTGCATGCAACACTTGTACACTCAAGAATAGTCTACAACTAATATTACACTGCCTTGGAAGTTGCACCACAGCGAGGGAACTCGAGTTCTTTGCATGCACTAACTATTTTGGTTTCATTGATCTGTTAACTAGATGATCATTGAGCTAGACTGTTGTCCCACTGGATAACTGACCTTCCACTAGTTCTATAAACACTTAGAACTAGTTTAACTGAAAACAAATTGAAATAATCGACCTTGTTTTCTACAAATTATTAATCACACATGCTTAACTAAACTCCAAGCCCTCTAACTTGAATTTACTGAGTAAACTGAGTGACACAAGCCATGTCACACAAGTTAACTGCATCAAGTTGTTTGTTGATGTGGAAATTCATTTTTCCTCAATTTGACCAAGGAAAAATCAAATTGAGACTTTCTTGTTTCGTTTCTCAACACTCCCTCTCAGCAAGAAAGGTATTATCAACCACCCCTATCCCACACCTGTGGAACTCATACTTCCCTCTTGACAAGGTCTTTTGTCAAAATGTCAGCATCTTGTTCCTTTGTCCAAATGTATTGTAGCAACAGTATCCACCTCTCCACATAATCCCGTAAATGATGATACTGGATATCTATATGCTTGGATCGATCATGAAATATTAGATTCTTAGCGAGCTTAATGCAACTCTGGTTACTACAATAGATCACAGTTGGATCCATCACCTGATTTAACAGTCCCACAAGTATCTTTCTCATCTTGATCACCTCACATGCTACTTGACTTGTGGCCATGTATTCTTCTTCTGTCGAGCTGAGTGTCATAGATCTTTGCTTCCTGTTGTACTCTTTCGGTCAGATGGACTCCCTTCCCAATTTGCATCTGTGAAGCCACACAATATCACTCCCTCTATATGTTTGTACTATAATCCATACTAGGTAGTGCCTCTAAGGTACCGTAAAGCATGCTTAGTTGCCTTCCAAAACAATTTGGTTGGTCTAACCATAACTTGGTTCAGTTGGTTGACTAAATAGCACATATTTTGTCATGTGTTCACAAGATACATCAGTAAACCCACTAACTGTCAGTAAATGGTAGCATCCACCTCGTCACTTGAAGTGGAAGTCTCCTTCCTCCATTTGATCACCAGAGGTGTCTCCATGGGCTTACAACTCTCCATGTGAATCTCTACAATATCTCGTTGGCATACTTTCCTTGAGACATAAACAATTCCCCATCGCCTTGCCATACTTCCAACCCGAGGAAGTTGTGCATGAGACCCATGTCCTTCATTTTAAATTCCCTTGCACGATCCTCCGTGCAATAGATGATTAGTTGCTCATCACTAGTTAATATTAAATCATCAACATATAAAATAATGATAAGCAATTTTCCTTTTACCAAAACATGATAGAGGATCACATCCGATTCACTTTTGGTGAAGCCTAAACTAGTGAGATAATTGTGGATCTTGGTGTAAAGAGCACAAGCTTCTTGTTTGAGACCATACAACACTCGCTTGAGTCTGGATACATGAGACTCTTGATAAAAAAAAGTACCAAAACCTTTGGGTTGCTCGATGTACACCTCCTCGTCAATAACCCCGTTGAGAAAAGTTATTTTTACATCCATCTGGTGGATCTTCCATACCATTTGTGTAGTCGTTGCAAGAATTGATCTAATGGATGAATACCTTGCTATGGGAGAAAAGGTTTCCTCATATTCAATTCCCTCAACTTGAGATAAAACTGTAGCCACAAATCTAGCCTTTTACTTATTTACGCTTCCACCTACTGCATGCTTAACTTTGAAAATCCATATCGAACCCACAACTGATTTATCTGCCAGTATTGGGACCACTTCCCAAACAATGTTCTTCGTGATGGATTCGTATTCTTCCACCATTGCATCAACCCAAATTGGTTTCTCAACTTCTTCCTCAAAATAGGATAGCTCAATTTCTACTAGCTCAAATATTAGATCCATGTAGTCAGTGTACCTCTTAGGTGACCTCCTTTTCCTGCACAAATTTGAAGGAGCTCCCACATTCTCCCTCGCATCTGGCACTAATCTATCAACTTCGCTGGTTCTTTTCCTTCCTTCTCTAGATGATTCTGCTTGAGTGGATTTCTCCACTCCCTTCTCCTCTATTTTTGGTTTCTCCACAACTTATTGAGGCTCCTCCTTTGGAGCTAAAAGCTCCTCTTCTAGTGGGATCTTAAGCTCCCTCTCAAGAGAGCACAACATCGCTTTCTCCTCATCAAAATTTACATCCCTTCACACAACTATCACTTTGAGGGAAGGTAAATACACACGGTAATTGTGTGGATTTTTGGTGTAACCCAAAAAAATCCAAACTCTGTTGTCGGCTCAAGCTTCTTCCTCGAATATTTGGAGGCATGGTAGTAAATAGAGGCTCCGAAAATTCTGAAGTGAGATACATCTAGCTTTCTCCATGAGAAATCCTCCTCCGATGTAATCATGCCAAGAATTCAAAGAGGACTTCGGTTTTGCAAGTAGACTGTAGTGTTACATGCCTATGCCCACAAACGCAGTGGTAGGCCTTGGTCATGTATCATATCTCTCAAAACTCCCATAATGTTATGGTTCTTTCTCTCAACTACCCCATTCTGCTATGCTTCATGGGGTGTTGTCAGCTCTCTTCAAATGCCTTCTTTCACACAAAAATATACTTGAATTTATTCAAAACACAATCACCTCCATTGTTACTTTTGAGAGCCTTCACCTTCTTGTCGGTCTCTTTCTCAACTACTGCCTTGAATTCTACAAACCTTGAGAGTGTATCATCCTTCTTCCGCATGAAGAGGATCCAACACTTCCTTTACAAATCATCAACAAATATAACATAGTACTTATATTTGGCAGTGGAGGTTGTCGAGAAAGTTCCACAAAAATTAGAGTGGAATCTTTCCAATATTGCATGTTCTATCATGGAATGTGGATTTCACATTGTTGGAAATAATACTGAGAGAGGGGGTGAATCAGTATTATTAAATTCTTTTCCAATTCACACAAAAATTTGTATACGCTACTTCAGTTAGTGAAAACAGCGTGTATACGCAACTCTGGTTAATGAAACTCGCGTATAACTTGCAGACTTATAATTTTAATTTATTCTTCAGATGTTGATCATTAATCTGTGTGTCAGAACCATTTAAACAGTAACCAGGAATATAAAAATAGAGCAGACAGTCACACAAAAGAACACAAGATGTAAGGTGGAAACCCAATGTGGGTGAAAACCACTTGCTGCAATTTGTCTCTATCTTCTTTCAATTAGAAACTTCTTTTTACAATGATTTTGTACTGGTGCAGTCTTATACCAGTACACAGGCTGCTACCTGCAGAAGGCTACAACCTTCTCTTGTTCTCCAGCTTCACCTGGAAGGGAGCTACAACCCCCTTTAGCTCTTGTACTAGCTGAGGTACTAGTACACAGGCTGCTACATGCATAAGGCTACAACCTTCTCTTTTCTTCCAGGGACCACGTTTCATAAATTTTCAGACTGGATCCATGAATAACATCAATTATATCTGCATCAATCAATCTCCTTTGTACCAACCAATATAGAATCAACCAATCACTTCTCAGAATGTTTAACCAGAAAACAGTACTAATAACCAGATACCAATTCTGAACCCAGAACACTGCAGCGATAAACAGAAGCAGATAAAGCATATTTCATGAGACGTACGCTACGTCACCATGCATAAACCTGCATACATACGCAGATGTATTAATGCCAACTAGCATATACGCTTCCTTCAGTTGTTGAACCTGTGTGTATACGCACCTATGTTGCGTCGAACCTGCGTATAGATCTATAAAAGATAATTCACCCTTTTACTTAATCAGACATCAATTATACCCAGATTATCAGATTTATAGATCTAATCATGCGCCAATTATAACATATCAAAGTTACAAAGATACTATTATTCAAGCCTTAAAATCTTAATCCATCAATAGAACTTATCCATCTTTTAGTACTCAGGTTCCTCCTTGGTTCAGATCCAGCACTGCACAATAAACCAATCACCAGTATTCCAACTCTTGCTCCTCTTAAGATATTCAACACTTAGTCAATACCCTTGCCGAATGATCTCCTTCCCTTTTTATAGTCTTAGGCCTTACTCAAACCATGGTCCAAAACCATTGAGAACCAATACTAGGGACTCAATACCTGGGTTCAATACTTTTTGATGTAATACCAAGGACCAAAACCATAGGTTCAAATAAGTCGGACTAAATACCATGGACCAAACATAACTTTTCCCACATGAACGCGCTTTTCTTTCCATGAAAGTGCGTGCATACGCATACGCACCTTTTGATCGGTGATCCCGCGTGTATATGCGACTTTTTTAAGAGGAACCTGCGTATACCTCATTTTCTTTCATTCTGAGAGCTTGAACTGAGATCTTCTATTTGAGTGAGTTGCCATCAAGGACAATACCTGTGCCATAGTGCCAAACCTGTGTCATAATGCCAACAATACTTCCCCAAGTACACCCCTTACATACATCTTGTTGCTTACGTGCTCCTTTAGGGAGGCCAGTGGTTATTTGTTGCATAATTTTCAGGGCACCATGATGAAAATGGCCCAATCCCCTATGCCAAAGCTCACTAACATCACGAATTTTCACTTTCTATGCCTTATTGTTCAATGCAGCACAATCTTCCACATCCAACGTGTACAATTTCTTCACACAAACCTCGATCTGCTTCACTTTTCCAATGGTTATGTGTCTCAGGAATGTTTTCCCTTTGCTAAAGATCACATTGTTAGGCCCCTATACTACTAGTGTAACCCCTTATTGTTATTAGTACAACCCCCTTATTATATTGATGTACCCGTGTAGTGCTCATATTGTTACTATTGTGCCCCATAGAAGCCCACTATTGTTATTATTATGCCCTTACATTATTATTGTTATGTCGGCTCTGATTATGTTATGAGCCCTTAGACTCCTATATATAGAAAGGAGGTCTTTTCATTGGTATCATCCAAGAATTGTTCATTTATGTAATGTAAAGGAGGTTTCCCCCTCGAAGAGGCTGAATTATAAGGCGTTGATCTATCTTTTCTATCTTTTTGTGAGCTGGTTTCATAACATTTGGTATCAGAGCTTTGGATTCTAGGGTTTCGCTACTCCAAACAAGTCATCGTGGAATTTTCGCTATAACTTTTTTTCTGTGACGTTTCAGAAGTCGAAAAAAAAACCCAATTAAGAATACTTGGTGCTGAACTTTGGGTCCCAATTTCAGAGCGTTTTGCGGGATATTTTCGGAGATATGATCTGAGGAAGTTGGCCTTTTTGCAGACTCCTGAATTACACTCAAAACAGGTGACCTGGGGAAAATCGTCATAACTTACTTTCTGAGCATCGGATTGAAATTTCGTAAGAAGGTACAGAAAGCGAATGGACTGTAGTTTTCATTTATATATTTTTTAGAGCCAAAGGTTGAAAAAGTGACACGTGGCATGTCGTACAAGTTCGCTCTACTGAATTAGTCTATAATCAGGTCACTGTGGGAGATTTGGTATAACTCTTCATTGGAGAATCCAATTGGGGTTAGACTGGTGGCATT
>APFE031467985.1:0-26503 GCA_000404065.3 Pinus taeda | reverse complement strand
ATCATCCAATAATTGTTCATTTATGTAATGTAAAGGAGGTTGCCCCCTCGAAGAGGTTGAATTCTAAGGCGTGGATCTCTCTTTTCTATCTTTTTGTGAGTTGGTTTCATAACACACATCATAACCACGGTCTTCCAAAATTGTTATAGATATGAGATTACTTTTTAGGCCTAGAACAAACATGACATCTTTGAGATGAAGAGGGGATCTCAACTCCCTTGGAAAGGTTATTGTACCAATCCTGATAGCATTGTACCTTCCATTATCCCCCAGCTCAATATGCATCTGGATATATTTCTCCTCAAGGTCACTGAAAAACTCCCTACACCTTGTCATGTGGAAAGAGGCACTAGAATCCAAGTACCACAGACTCCCCATCATAGTGTTGTCCATGCATGTGATAAGGGTGAAATCTAGCTCAAACTATGAAGCCAATGTCTCACCTTCTTCTCCTCCTAAGTTCTTCTTTCTAGACTTTTTGTGTGGACACTTTGTATCTTAGTGCTCAAATTCAAGACAATTGAAGCATTTTATTTTGGACAAGTTTTTCTTCTTGCCTCCTTGACTGGATTCTAGTTTGGTTTGAGATTTATTCATCCTCTCCTTTGGATGAAGTTTCATCCAAGTTGTTTCTCCTGAACTCATCTTGAACCAATTCGGACCATAACCTTTCCCAATTCAGTAAATTTTCCCTTCCATTCACCAAGGCCTAGTAGCTATGCTAGCTTTTGGGAATGCCTAGAAGAGCTAGGCTCACCAGGTCCTCTTTTGCAACAATCACACCAAACCCTCCAAGCTCATCCCAAACTTGTGTAAATTTGGTGAGATACTGTGGAATAGTATCATTCTTCTCCATTTTAATTTGTTGAATTTTGTCTTTGATAGCCATTTTTCTATGATCATTGTTATTCTCGAACAACTTTTTCAGTGCCTTCCACATTGCGCAAGGATTTTCTTTTCCATGAAGATTTAAGAAAATGTGGCCCCACACTCCCTCCAATATTATTCTCCTCGCCTTGGCTACATTTTTCTTCCATTGGGCTAGGTTTTGTGTATCAGATGCTTGTGGTTTTGCAATGCTTATCCTTCCATATTCCAACAATCTGTTGTCAACAAGAACTACCTCCATGTGATCCTTCCATGCAATGAAATTTCAATTGCCTTCCAAGGCATACTCTAATCTCAACCCGTTGAAATTCATCTTCCCAAATTTGAAGGAATCCTGCTACACTAAAGCTACAAATTCAAACCTCCTGATAAGCAAATTCAAAATTCCTATTCTAATGTGAATCCAGCTCTAATACTATGTAGAAATATGATGTAGAATTGCAACTACTCAAGAAATTTCAATATAAATCAAGAGATACAATTCTACTCTATTAATCTGCGAAATTCAATTCACAATTTAGAACAACAATTACACACATGCACAATATTTTTTCCATGGGAAAGAAACTTCTAAAAAATATGATGCTTGCTTGCACTAATCAAAGGAATAGATATGTATTACAATTGCTAGCTAAGTCTGAGTTCAAATTGCAAGTGAATAACCTATCTCTCTGCTCAAATAGAAGCTCTGACCCAGACTTAATCAATTTTTTCCTCAACTTGAGCCCCTATTTCCTTGCGCAATTCCCAAGGTTGATCTTTTGGTTGCATGGAACACCTGTACACTGAAGATTAGTCTAAAATTGATGTTACACTGCCCTGGAATCTCCACCACAACTAGGGAACTCAAATTCTCTGCATGCACTAGCTATTTGCATTGATTGATCAGTTAACTAGATGACCACTAAGTTAGATTATTGTCCCATTGCACAAATCACCTTCCACTATTTCTATCAATAGTTAGAACTAGTTTAAAAAACAAAACAAAACAAAACAAAACAAAACAAAAAACAAAAAATAAAACAAAACAAAACAAAAACAAACAAAACAAAACAAAACAAAACAAACAAAAAACAAAAACAAAAACAAAAAAACTTGAAATAACTAAGCTTGATTGCTAGAAATTAGCAATCACACATGCTTAACTGAACTCCAAGCCCTTTAACTCAAATTTACTGAGTAAAGCAAGTAACACAAGCCATGTCACACAAGTTAACTACATCCAAGTTTTCTGTTGATGTGGAAATTTGAATTTTCTCAATTTGACCAAGGCAAAATCAAATTTAGACTTTCTTATAGCAATTTTCAACACATACAACCCTTGAGTAAGACCTCCTTCCTTTGGAACATTGAATATTTTTACCTTCTAGACTACACTAGCCTTTGGTGAATAATGTTGGAATAAGTTGCCATTGATGTCAAAGGGTGAATGGGCTAGCAATTGTTTGATGAAGTGTTCACAAGTTGGTGAATTTGGATGCGGGAACACTCTAGATTGGTAGTTGTTGTCATGCCATTTCGTTTGATAGGTGGTACGCATTGTGGATACTCTTAGTTGAAGATATATTCAAGGTTGAAGTTTGGTACCCCAAATGGATGGGTGTTTGACCAGCTCTTGCCCCACAATTTCATGGACTTAGTAATTCATTGATACCCCTAATCCTAGTGTTCAAATCATCCTTGAAAATAGTTAGTAAAAAAATCAAAAAAAATAATTAATTAAAAAAAAAATTTATATATATATATATATATATATATATATAATTATATAATATAATAAATAAAAATAAATATAAAATAAAAAAATCTAAGCCTCCTCCTACAGTTCGGCTTGATAAAAGTTTATTTTTGGAAACATATTGTACTTTTTGTGGGTTGGTCAGCTCAAATTTAACCCTCCTTCTTTCATGTATAAATAGAACATTTGGTTTCCCTCCTAGTAAATTGAATTCTCAAGCATTGATTCATAAGAAATCCTCTGGTTTTATACAGGTCGAACCTACAAGGAAGTATCTAATGAAGGTCGAGTTGGAATATCTTATGAGATAAATTCGTGGGTCTAAGGATGAGTTGTTTGTTGAAGAAAATACCATAACAAATCCTTCTATGAGGCTTTTTTTAAGGTAGAAAAAATTCATTTCTATGGAAATATGAAGTAGATCTAAGCTTAAGCCCTTTTAAGAGGCCATTTTCTATGGTTGTTTTGAGCTTCCAAAATGTAGATTGTAAAATGACATCTATGGAATTTCTATGGAAAATAAAATCCCTATTTCAAGGGAATTTGAGGCATAAATTAGTAGAAGGCTAAATTTGTACCAAGTCTCCTTTTAGAGCAATCCTTTTAAGACATATCTGAAATATCTCTATGGTTGAATCCAAAATTACTTCTCAGACTATTCTAAGACTAGGTTTGTGGAATCCCAACCTGAAGCTTTTTGAGGTAGAACCAAATTCTTGAATAGATTCAAACTTGTGGTAGTATGAGGTAGTTTAAGGTCTGAGGCAATCCAAGTCTCAGGGAGATTTAAATCTAAGGTAGGCACATAATTTATGGATTGATCTGAGTTCCCGAGGTAGAGTTTCTAAAGGAGATCTAAGGTGAATTGCATTTGTGAAAACCCTAAGGCAAACCAAATTTGTGCAGACCCTGAGGTATATTGAATTTGTGAAAACCCTGTGTGGCAGACCAGATTTGTATAAACCCTATTTAAGAAACAATTGAAGAGGATATTGGAAGGATTTCTAAGGATGGTTAAAGAACATTATTCAAGCACAATTAAAAGGGTTAATTAAGGGAACCTTTGAATACATAGCTAAGAATGAAACAAACAATAATCACAGTCACGCGTGAATTAAAGGTGATAGTGTGATGAGTCTATGTTCTCTAAGATCAAACTTAGGAGTAGTAGAAGTCAAACAAAATAGACAAGAGGCATATTGGTTTGTGTGTATGGAAGTAATTTAAAAACAAGAGTTGCAGTGAATGAATGTAAGCAATGAGTGTTCAATAACATATTTGCAGTGAAAGTATCATGATAGTGTTTGTTGAAAATGATGGAGCATTGTTGAAAGTGGGCCATTATCCTTGGTACATGAGCCCAAAATTATCATTTTATCTTTTATTATTAAGGGTAGCTTCCTTTAGGAGATTTCAGCCTCATTCTAGTGGATGCTAGTAAACCAAGGGTTGTAACTCCTTCCAGTAGTGGCTAGTAAATAAACCTGAGATTGTAGCCCTTCAAGTCCTAACAATTAAATATGGAATTTTTAGCTTCCATCATGGTATAAATAAATTGTTTATATGCGTCTATATAATTATATATATATATATATATTGTGTACCTTTGATGTGATGTTATTGGTTAATGTTCTATGAAACTAAATTGAAAAAAAAAAGTGAAATATTGATTCACCCCCCACCTCAATATTTCCAACAATTAGTATCAAAGTAGGTTCCTTCATCACATTCTAACAACTGGAAGGAAGATCTCAGGAACAAGATGGGAAGGAGAAAAGGATAGCCTCCAAACACTCCAAGGAAAAGGAAAAGAAGTCTCCTCCATTGCAATGATGCCAAAATATACTAAATTCATTAATGAAAATCAAATTGACCCAGATGTCATGTTTCCACCACCTCCCATGTTTGATGGAATAGACTATGAGTTATAGAGAGTGTCTATGGAAATCTATTTAAAAACCATAGGTTATATATGATTCACAGTTGTTACTAGAGATTCAACCACAAAGGAGTCAAAAGGAGATGATACAAAAGAAATTGATACCATACTAAGAACCTTATCATATCTTGTAAAAGACAAGATGGGATAATTCCCATTAGCTAAATATATTTAGAAAATGATAGAAGAAAATTATGCAAAACAAATCGAAAAAGGAGATAACAAATTTTGACAAGCCATCTTAAAGAAAAATTGGAGGACTTGGTCAAGCTACAAATTGAATTTGATCAACAAGAGAGAAATCTTAAGGAATAAATCTCCTTGAAGACCCATATTGAAGAAGCAAGATGAATTGAAGAAGTGACCAAATTCCAAATAAAGAAGAAGGAAAAATATGGTGTGGACCATGAAGAAGAAGTTATATCATTAAGGGTTGAATTAAAGAAGCTTAATAAAACGTTGAAATTCTTGCAAGGGCTAGATAACATTATCAATTACAACAAATCAAGTTCAGGTAAACCTTCATGCAAAGAAGGCAATCACCAAGTCCCCAAAGGAGAAATCTAAAGAAAAAAACTTGAAATCGGAATTTTTTCCTCAAAAGGCCAAGCGAGAAACACAAAAAGTGTGAAGTTGTTAATCCAAGAAGTTATGTTAATGTTCTCAAGAATACAACTTACCAAGAAGAACAACAGAAGATTGGACCTCCTCCAAGGTAGAACAATTTCAAAATACCATCATGGCAATCTATTTCACCAAGTTACCCAAGTATGTTTCTTGGTCATTGTTATTCATGTACAAATTTTGGGCATAAAGCTAGGTTTACAAGTAGACAAGTCAAAACCCCTAATGGATTCTCTAGCAAAAGGTACACAACATTTTCTCCATCATTTAGGTACAACACATAATTTTTTAAATCCCATAACCTTGGACATATTGCACGAGACTACAAATGTGACATGAAGTGGAATCCTAAGTAGATCAACCAAGAAAGAAAACCCACTAGGGTTTGGAGAAGAAATTGTCTCAAGAAAGAAGAAGAAATACCATCAGGGGGAAGAGGCTAACAAACGCAAGACACACTTTACCATTGATGTCAAAGGGGGAGAGAGAAGGAGAAATAAGTGAAGCATGGAGACAGGGGGATCATGACGAAAAGTGGAGCATGATGAGAGGGGGAGCATGAGCGTTGACGTTAATGACAAAGGGGGAGATTGTTCGAAGAAATTGTCATTGATGTCAAAGGGTGAATGGACCAACAATTATTTGTTGATATATGTGCACAATCTAGTGAACTTAGATGCAATAATGCTCTATATTGGCAGCCATTGTCATGCTATTTCATTTGATAGGTGGTGTGCCTTCTGATTCCTCTTAGTTGAGGAGATATTCAAGGTTGAAGGTTGATGACCCAAACGGATGGAACAACTCTTTCCCCACAATTTCATGGACTTAGTAATTCATTGTTTCCCCTAGAAGGAAGTCATAATTTGTAATTGAATTATCCCCTAATCCTAGTGTTCAAATCAGCCTTGAAAAGATTTGTTATAAAATACAAAAGACATTTTTTTTCTTGGAATATAAGCCTTCTCCTACAATTTATCTTGATAAAAGTTTCTTGTTGGAAACATCTTGTATTTTTTATGGGTTTTTCAAATCCGATTTAACTCTCCCTCTTTCATATGTAAATAGAAAATTCAGTTGCCCTCATAGTAAACTGAATTCTCAAGCATCGATTCATAAGAAATCATATGGTTTTATACAGGCCAAGCGTACAAGGAATTATCTAGTGAAGGCCAAAGTTGGAATATCTTTTGATATAAATTCATGGGGCTGAGGTTGAGTTGTTTATTGAATAAAAGTCCAAAATGAAGCCTACTCTAGAGCTCTTTCTAATGCCAACCAAATCTGTTTCTAACATAGTCTGAAGCAAATCCAAGTTTGAAGCCCTTTTCTGAGGCCATTTTCTATGGTTGTTTTGAGATACCTGAGGCAGATTGTGAGCTGACTTCTAGAGAATTTTTGTGGAAAATAAAATATTTGTTTCAAGGCTAATTTAAGGCATAAATTAGTATAAGATTGAATCTATACCAAGTCTCCTTATGAAGCAATCCTTTTAAGATAGATCTAAAATCTCTTTATGGTTAATCTGAAGTTACTCCTAAGGTTGTTCTAACACTGAGTTTGAGGCGTCCAAACCAGAGGCTCACTGAGGCAGATACAAACCTGTGGTAGTCTGGGGCAATCTGAGTCTGAGGGAGATTTGAATCTAAGGTAGGAACACAATTGTTGGACTAATGCAAGTTCATGAGGTAGAGTTTATGAAGGAGATATGAGGAAAATTGAATTCGTACAGATCCTAAGGTAGACCAAATTTGTGTAGACCTTGAGGTAGATAGAATTTGTGCAAACCCTATGTGGCAGACCAAATTTTTGCAGACCCTATTCAAGTAGCCATTGAAGAGGACATTGGAAGAATTTCTAAGGGTGGTTAAATCACATTATTTAATAAGAATTAAAAGGTTGATTAAGGGAACTTTTAAGATAGAGATAAAAATGAAGAAGACAATAATTACCATGACACAAGAAGTAAAGGTGACAGTGTGATGAGTCTATGTTTTCTAATATTAAACTTGAGGCTAGTAGAAGCATGACATAGAGTAGACAAGTGGCACATTCGTTTGTGCTTGTGGAAGCAGTTTAAAAACAAGAGTTATAGTGAATGAATGTAAGCAGTGAGTGTTCAATAACATATTTGTAGTGAAAGTGTCATGATAGTATTTGTTGAAAATGATTGAACATTTTTGTAAGTGGGTCATTGTCCCTGGTACAAGAGCCCAAAATTATAGTTTTATCTTTTATTATTAAGGGTGGCAAGGTGGTGCTAGGCAAGGAAGTTGTGGTTTCCTTCAAGAGGTTTTCACTTCCTTACAATGGATGTTGGTAAACCAGGGGTTGTAGCTCCTTCCAATAGGGGTTGGCAAATAAACTTTGGACTGTAGCCCTTCTAGTTGTAGCTAGTAAATCTGGAAGTTGTATCTTCCATCATGATATAAATAAATTGTTTATATATATATATATATAGATATATATATATATATATATATATATATATAAATAATATATATATATATATATATATATATATCTTGTTCCTTTGATGTGATGTTATTGGTTATTCTTTATGATATTAAATTGAAAGAAAAGTGAAATATCAATTCCCCCCCCTCAGTGTCTCCAACAAAAAAATTCTACAAACGCTAAGTCCTAAAAAGATCCAACACCGCTTATAAAAAAGAGATAAACATTGTCATACATATTAAAACTATAATTGAAAGAACTATGTCCATTGAAAAAAAAATTATATGGAGAAAGGTCCATGACCATGACAAAGTAGAGAGATTATGTAAAGTTGATAATGAAAAGAAGAAACTACATATGGGAAAAAAGCCAATACCTAGGTATGGTTTTTTTGGGCATGGAATCCCCCCACATCATGTTTTCGGGCTCAAAGCCCGAGTTTTGAGTATTATTGTTGTAAAAACTCCACGAATTGTGGGCGTGGAGCGCGAAGTGTATGTTAGAGTCATAGGGTTATCCACCCTAAGTTTTTATTGTAATGTCAGACTACCCATGGTCTGCGAACCATGGGGTTGTATAAATAGAGAAAAGCTCTAAGTGAAAAAGAAAGTGAAGTAAGTAGAAAGAGTGAAGTATGAGATAGAAGTATAGAGAAAAGGTCTAAGTGCTTTGGGTCATAGTAGTAGGAAGAGGTTTTGCAACTGAGTGCGCAGAGGCCTAGTTGAGTCCACAGCTAAGTGCGCAGACCCCTATAGCTGAGTGCGCAGGGCGGAGTCGAGTTTGTAGCCAAGGAAAGAAGAATAATAAAGAGAAGTTTGATTCCAAATCTTGTGTATCTGTTATGATGCTATTTCTTGTTTAGTTATATTGTTTTCTTTATCGCGCGCTTTTATGTGAGTACTAAACATTGTTAAATATATCTAGACACATACTGATAAGCTAAGTGATTAACTAATATCGGGTTAATAATAAGGAATTGGGTAAATTGTTCGGCCCCCGAGTAGGGTTGCACGAAGGCAGCATCCCAGGTTGCAAGGCATGGGCAAGTGCGCATAGCGACGTGCGTGCAGGGTCAAACCGCGGACCACTTGAAAACTTCAGACATCTCCAAGGTGTAGAAACCTCGTTCTAGCACCCTCCCATACTACTTCAGGTGAGACCTTAATCTGCGCCCCGTGGACTGTTGCCGAAAGGGCCTATAGTACCGGGATTTGTTTGGCTAAATCACCTCTGAACCTGGGTCAAGCCCCTACAAGCCAACATGTTTATACCTTGAAGATGCATTATTATTTTCTCACAACTAAATTCAATTTTTATTTTGATCATTATATGTGAAAGTGGATTGTTGATATGCACATTGTGGTAAGAACATGTGACAAATTAGTGATTTTAAATGGGTATTGGAATTAATATTCACTAAAATAAATTTATATTATCAAACATAAGGGTATGCAAGATCAAAATACCTTGACAAGCTAGTTTATTGGCTCATCTTGGATTGAAATCTCTAATTGAAGTTTTAGACAACTTAGATGTACCTGGGTTGCAGTTTCTCAAGCAATAAGTTAATCCTCTCGATTTGTGGACAACCTAGCAAACACACACACACACATGTAAAACATCTCCACTGACATTTCCATTTTGGAAGGGTCGTGTTTCTAGTCATACCTAAACTTCCAAGCATTTCAATGTTTCATGCAACTTAGTTGTAAAGAGCTAATGAAGTGAGGTAGTTGTTCTCTTCAATGGTTATCAATGTGAAACATAAAGTTGCAACCCAGATGCAACGCATTATTTTCTAATTAATTGGATTTACATAGAGGTTTCACCCATCTTTTAGCAGTAACATGGTATATGGATGATGTTTGAATTCTTGTATATTGTATGTATGAATAGTTCCCTTTTGCTTAAGTGAACAAGATTAATAGTTAAATAAATAAAAAATTTGAAATATGTGCATTCACCATTTACCATTGTTTTACACCATATTTAATGGCAGCAATCATACAAGCCTCGAGTAAGACCTCCTTCCTTTGGAACATTTAATATTTATGACCTTCTAGACTACACTGACCTTTGGTGAACATCTACAAACCCCGAGTCTTAAAAAGAACCAACATTGCTTATTAAAAAGAGATAAATACTATCATGCATATTGAAATTGTACTTTAAAGAAATATGTTAGTTGAAAAAAGTTTTATATGGAGAAAGGTCCATGACCATGACAAAGTAGAGAGATTATATAAAGTTGATAATGAAAAGAAGAAACTACATATGAGGAAAAAGCCAATACCTAGGTACAGTCTATAGCTTGAAGATGCATTATTATTTGCTCGGAACTAAATTCAAATTTTATTTCGATCATCATATGTGAAAGTAGATTATTAATAAGCACATTGCAGTAAGAACATGTGACAAATTAGTGATGTTAAATGGTTAGTGTCATTAACATTCAGTTGGATTATCTAACATATGCTAAATCCGTTTAATAACAAAGGAAAACCAACTCTAAAAGGTGAAACATATTCCTCACATAAATGCACACACCAGACTCTACACTCTTCAAGAATTAAATCTAAATTGTTTGCATGCTAACACCTTACCCCACCCACTAAGAACTCAAGCATGAAATTTGTATTCTATACATAAGATTCCATTCACATAATTGAAATAATATGTGTAGCATTTAGATGAATTAGACTAATAAAGTCATATAATCCATTTAATTCCATAAGAAAACTATGTAAAATATTTTTTAAATGATGATATGAATTTAGAAGAGAACTTTATAGCTAGAGTGTATGAATATTAAAAAAAACTCATGTTAATACATTAAAAAAAAATAATAATAATAAATAAAAAATAGTAAATTGTGTGTGTGGACAAATTTTTGATAAGTTGGCATATTAGCATTCTTTACCAAACCTAGAGTGTATAATATTAAAAAAAATCATGTTAAACATAGAAATTATAAAAAAAAAAAATAAATAAAAATAAAAAAAAATAAAAATAAAAAATAAAAAAATAAAAATAAAAATAAAAAATAAAAAAAAATAAAAATAAAAATAAAAATAAAAAAAAAAAAAAAAAAAAAAAAAAAAAAAAATAGTAAAATTGTGTGTGTGTGGGGACAAATATTTTGATAAGCTAGCATATTAGCATCTTTACCAAAATAAGCTCATCATTGAAATTTTTTATGGCTTAGATGCCCCTAAGTCGCAATTTCTCAAGCCACGGGTTAATCTCATCCATTTCTAGCCATACCCAAACTTCCAAGCATTGCCATGTTTCATGCAACTTAGTTGTAAAGAGTGAATGGATTGAGGTAGTTGGTTTTTTCAATGGTCATCAAGGTGAAACATAAGGTTGCAGATTAGATGTAACACATTAGGATGTATTCCCCGATGTTTCCAGTTTGGAGGGGTCACGTTTCTAGCCATACCCAAACTTCCAAGCATTCCACGTTTCATGCAACATAGTTGTGAACAGTGAATGAATTAAGGTAGCTTTTCTTTTCAATGGCTATCAATGTGAAACATAAGGTTGCAACCTATATGTAACATGTTATTTGCTAATACACTAGAGCTACATAGATGTTTCACTTATCTTTTAGTAGTACTATGGTATATGTATGATGTTTGGATTCTTGTATACCTTGTGTATGAATAGTTCCCTTTTGCTTAAGTGAACAAGATTACTGGTTAAATAACTAAAAGTTTTGGAATTTGTGCATTCATCATTTGCCACTACTTTATATCATACTTAATCGCAGCGATCATGCATGCCTTGCATCACACATCCTTCCTTTAGAACATTGAACATTTTGACCTTCTAGATTAAATTAACCCTTAATGAACAACCTCTAAAAGCATTGAATCATAAAAAGAGTGAATGCCTCTTATTAAAAAGAAATAACCATTGTCATACATATTAAAATTTTATTTGAAATAGATATGTTCACTGAAATTAGTTTTATATGGAGAAAGGTCCATGACCTTCACAAAGTAGAGATATTATATAAGTTTAATAAATTAAAAAAGAAACTACATATGGGGGAAAATCCAATACTTGGATCTAGTCTATAAATTGAAGATGTGTTATTATTTCCTTATAACTAAATTCAGTTTGTATTTGGACCATTATATGTCAAAGTGGATTGTTGATGCACACATTGTGGTAAGAACATTTGACAAATGAGTGATGTTAAATGGGTAGTGCCATTAACGTTTAGTAAAATCAATTTGTATTATTGAATATATGTTAAATCCTTTCAATGATGGAAAACCAACTATGAAAGGTCAAAAAACATCCTCACACACATGCACAAAAGAGATTCTAAAGTTGTCAAAATTTAAACTTGAATTATTTGCATGATAACACCCTACCCCACTCAATAAAAACACATACTTCACTTTTTATTCTATACATAGGATTCCATTCCAGATAGTTAGAATGATATGTGGAACGTTTAAATGAATTAGACTAATTAGACCATGTAATCCTTGGAATTCCATATAAAGCATATGTATAATATCTTCAAATGATGATTTGAAGTTAAAAAAGAACTTTATACCTAGGGTGCATGAATATAATAAATTAATCAATTTAAACAAAAAAACCCTTATACTAGAAATAAAAAAGACGAGCCTAATATGTTAAAAAAATGTTGCAAGAAAGGCTCAATTTGACTTTAACCTTGAATAAATCGAATTTCCACATCAACGAGAAAACTTGGAGGTAGTTAACTAGTGTGAAATGGATCTTGTCACTCAATTATCTCAGTAAATTCAAGTCAGAGGGCTTGGAGTTCAATTGTGTATGTGTGATTGCTAAACTTTAGTAATCCAGTTCAGTGATTTTCAATCATATTCAGTTAACTGACCTCTAACTATTGTTGGAGTCAATTGAAGGTCGGAGGTGGAGTGGGAGAATAGTCTAACTCAGAGATCCGTTAGTTAACTGATCAATCAACCCAAAATAGCTAATGCATGCAATGAATTCAAATTCCTCAACTGAAGTGGAGATGACAAGCCAATGTAACATCAGTTGTAAACTAGTTTGAGTGTACAAGTGTTCATCAGGTCAGGTGATCCATCCTTGGGAATTGTGCAATCAATTTGGAGGAAATTCCTATCTTTTAGGGGCTAATTTCCTCAAGATTTGTGCAAAGAAATAGGAGGCTTGGTGGGAAAATAATTGGCTAAGTGTTGGCCAAAGTTTCTCATTGGGTAGAGAGAATAGTTATTCTTTTGCAGGTTGAGCTCAAAGCTAGAGCTAGAAATTGTAATAGTTTCTTTATTCAACTTATTAATGCAAAAAATCTTAAGGGGATTTTCCCAGTTGGGTTCCCTTAAAAATCATTGTCTATGTATGTTGTTCTGAGTTGTGAATTTCATTCCACAGATTAGTAGAGTAGAATTGTGTCTCTTGTTTTCAAGTTGAAATTTTGAGCCGTTGCAATTTCTATCAAATTTCTACATGGTATCAAAGCCCTAAAATCACATTAAAACCAATATTTTGAACTTCCCTCTCAGGAATTTCGAAGTAGCAGCTTCAGTGCAACAATTTTTCTTCAGGATCAAGAGAACGTTTTCAATGGTCTGAGATTGGAGTATTCCCTGGAGGGTAAATCGAATTTCATAGCCAAGAAGGATCGAATGGAGGTGGTGCTTGATGACAATGGTGTGTTAGAATATGTGAAAACCAATATTGCAAAACCTCCACAGTCGGGTGCACGTCAGTTAACCTAGTGGAAGAAGGATGTTGCAAAGGCGAGAAGAATTATTCTGGAAGGTGTGAGAGACCATGTGGTCACAAATCCCCATGGAAAAGAGATACCATTTGCTATGTGGAAGACACTAACTGGGCTATTAGAAAATAGTAGTGACTGTAGAAAATTGATCTTGAAAGACAGAGTTTGAAGCATCAGGATGCAGAAAAATGACATTATTCTGCAGTTTCTCTCCAGGTTTACACAAGTTTGAGATGAGCTTAGAGGGATCGGGGTGAATGTAGTAGAAGATGACCTAGTGAGCCTAGCTCTTCTAGGCCTTCCAAAATCTTGGCACAACTACGATGACTTTGTGAATGGAAGGGAAAAATTATCGAATTGGGAAAGGTTGTGGTCTGATTTGGTTCAAGAAGGGTTCAGGAGAAACAATACAGATGGAACATCATCCAAAGCTAAGGATGAAGAGATTTTTCATTGGTTGGAAAGGGGAAGAAGGGCAAAGGAAAGAAGACCGGAGTAAACCTGAATCTAGCCAAAATAATGGCAACAAGAAAGACTTTAGCAAGATAAAATGCTTCCATTGCCTCAAATTCGGCCGCTATGCAACAAAATGTTTACACAAGAATTCTACCAAGAAGCCTTCAGGAGGAGAAGTAGGTGAAGCACTAGCTTCACAATTCGAATTAGACTTCACCCTAATAGCATGCATGGCCAACACTGTTATGGGGAGTGTGTGGTACCTTGATTTTGGTGCCTCATTCCATATGACAAGTGCAAGGAGTTTTCCAGCAGCCTGGAGGAGAAGGATCCCCAGATGCATATCGAATTGGGGGATGATGGGAGGTATAGTGCTACCAGAATTGGTACTGTCATATTTGAGAGGGAGAAAGCCCCCCCCCCCCCCCCCCCCCCCCCCCCCCCCCCCCTTTTCGCCTCAAAGATGTTATCTTTGTACTTGGGTTGAAGAAGAACATGATCTATGTAGCAGTATTGGAGAATCGTGGCTATGATGTTATTTTCAGTAAAGGGAAATTCTTTTTGAGACATATAGCTATTGGGCAAGTGAGGTAGATTGGAGTTCGAGTCAAGAACCTATAGAAAATTGAAGTGGGAGATTGTGTTGCATTGACCAGCAAGGCAGAAAAAGTGCATAGTTGAGATGTTGGAGAACTCTGTCACAAGATATTGGATCATATACACCATGGTGCCTTATGCAGTGAATTACCACTGATCTCCCTAAAGGCTCCCTTGACCAGATAGATGTCTGCAAGGGTTGCACATTGGGGAAATATGTCAAATCCACTTTCAATGGCCGAGATAGCAGAGCAGATGCAAACTTGGAGCGAGTCCACTTTGATGTTTTTGGACCCCCTTTTCTACAGCCGCCACAACAAAACATAAGTACTATGTTATTTTTATTGATGAATTCTCTAGAAAATGTTTGATCTTCTTCACGCGGAAGAAGGATGAAGTTTTCTCTAAATTTGTTGAATAAAAGGCATTACTTGAGAAGGAGAATGGGAAGAAGGTGAAGCCTCTCAGGAGCAACAATGGAGGTGAATTTGTTTCGCATGCCTTCAAGGATTTATGTGTAAGAAGGTATTCGAAGAGTGTGGACAACAACCCATAACCCACAGCAGAATGAGGTAGTTGAGAGGAAGAACAACAACATAGTGGGAGCAGCAAGGGCCATGTTGCATGATTAGGATTCCATTACATCTATTGGTAGAAGCATGCAACACCATAGTCTACTTGCAGAACCAGAGTCATCATAGAATACTTGGTATGATCACACCAAAGGAAGCTTTCTCTAAGAGACAGCGAGATGTGTCTCATTTCAGAATTGTTAGAGCTTGAGGTTATTGTCATGTCTCTGAGGATTGAGCCCATGACAGAGTCGAGAGTTTTTGTAGTATACATCGAAACTCCACACAATTACTGGGTATATATTCCGTCACTAAGAATGACAGTTGTGAGGAGAGATGTCAAGTTCGATGAAGAGAAGGCTATGAGATTCTCTCTGGAATGAGAGCTAGATATCCCACTGGAGTAGGAGCTTCAAGAAGTTGTGGAATAACCACATGCAGAGGAGTAGATCGAAGGCATAGTGGAGGCACCCACTCAACCAAAATCTTCCAGAGATGGGAGAAAGAGAACCAGAGAAGCTGATAGATTGTTGCAGGATGCTAGGGGGAATGTGGGAGCCCCTACATCACAACACAGGTAGAGGAAGTCACCTGATAGGTACACAAGTCACATGGCTCTCATGACAGAGCTCATTGAGACAAAACCTTCTTCATTTGAGGAAGCAGTTTCTCAACCTATTTGGGTTGATGGCATGGTGGAAGAATATGAATCCATCATGAAGAACAGTGTATGGGAGGTGGCATTGAGACCATAAGGGAAATTAGTGGTTGATTCGAGATGGATGTACAAAGTGAAGCATGCAAGTGACAGGAGCATCGAGAAGTACAAGACCAGATTTGTGGCCAAAGGATTCTCTAAAATAAAGGGAGTGGACTATGAGGAAATTTTTGCACCAATTGCAAGATATTCCTCAACCAGATCCATTCTAGCATTGGTGGCATGAATGGGGTGGAAAATCCACCAAATGGATGTGAAGGCCTCCTTTCTCAATGGTGTCGTTGAGGAGGAAATTTACATAGAGCAACCAGAAGGATTTGATACATATAATCGAGAATTGCATGTGTGCAGACTCAAGAGAGCATTGTATGGTCTCAAATAGACATCCCGAGCATAGTACACTCGGATCGACAGTTATCTCATTAGATTGGGCTTCACCAAAAGTGAAGTAGATGCAAATCTCTATCACATTGTGGTAGATAGCAATTTGTTTATTCTTGTTTTGTATGTTGATGATTTAATATCGACAGGTGATAAGCAACTGATACGCTCTTGCAAAGAAGATCTTGCAAGGAAATTTGAGATGAAAGACATGGGCCTCCTGCATTACTTCCTCGAGCTAGAATTATGGCAAGGTGATGGTGAATTGTTTGTGTCTCAAGGCAAGTATGTTATTGAGATACTTTAGAGCTTTCACATGGAGAATTATAAGCCCGTGGACACACCTCTAGCTACAAATTGGAGAAAGGAGTATGTTTCTTTAGGTGAGGAAGTTGATGCTACCATTTACAGGCAGCTTGTGGGTTCACTAATGTATCTTGTGAACACACTATGTGGCATGTGCTATGCAGTCAACCAGCTTAGCCAAACTATGGTGAGGCCTACCAAGATGTATTGGAAGGCGGCAAAGCATGTGTTATGGTACCTCAGAGGCACTATCGAGTATGGATTATGGTACAAAAGGACAGAGGGAGTGAAGCTTCAAGGCTTCACCGATTTAGATTGTGCAAGGAGTCCATGCGACAAGAAAAATACATCAAGCATTATCTTTAGTGTTGGGTCTAAAACTATTTCCTAGTACAGCATGAAGCAAAGGTTTGTGGCACTCAGCTTAGCAGAAGCTAAATACATGGCTACAAGTCAAGCAGCATGTGAGGCCATATGGATGAGGAAAATACTTATGGGACTACTCAATCAAGAGATGGATCCGACAGTGATATATTGTGATAATCAAAGTTGCATTAAGCTCTTTGAGAATATAGTATTTCATGACAGCTCCAAACACATTGATATCTAGTATCATCATTTGCGGCACTGTGTGCCGAGGAGAATTATGTCGCTACATTACATTCCAACTGAGGAGCAAGATGCTAACATCTTGACAAAGGCATTGTCAAGAGGTAAATTCAAATTCCACAAGTGCAGGATAGGGGTGGTGGAAAATCTCTTTCTTGCTAAGGGGGAGTGTTGAACAAAATGTAGCAAGAAAGATTCAATTTGACTTTAGCCTTAGTCAAATTCAGTAACTCGAATTTCCACATCAACAAGACAACTTGGAGGCAATTAACTAGTGAGACATGGATATTGTCACTCAGTTAGCTCAGTAAATTCGAGTTAGAGGGCTTGGAATTCAGTTGTGCATGTGCGATTGCTAAATTTTATTAATCTAGTTCAATTATTTTCAGTTGTATTCAGTTAATTGGCCTCTAACTATTGTTGGAGTCAGTGGAAGGTCAGTGGTGTAATGGGACAGCAATGTAACTTAGAGATTTGTCAATTAGCCGATCAATCAACGCAAAATAGCTAATGCATGCAAGGAATTTGAATTCCTTAGCTAAAATGGAGATGACAAAACAGTGTAACATCAGTTGTAAACTAATTTGAGTGTACAAGTGTTGCATGAGGTCACGTGATCCATCCTTGGAAATTGCGCAATCAATTTGGAGGAAATTCCTATCTTTTAGGGGCTAATTTCCTCAAGTTTTGCGCAAGGAAACAAGAGGCTTGGTGGGAAAATAATTAGCTAAGTGTTGGCTAAAGTTTCTCATTGAGCAGAGAGAACAATTATTCTTTTGCAGGTTGACCTCAGAGTTGGAGCTGGCAATTGTAATAGTTTCTCTACTCAACCAATTAATGCAAAAAGGCTCGAGACGTTTTTCCCAATTGGGTTCCCCTAGAAATCACTATGTATTTGTGGTTTTGCTTATTGCATGTCTATGCATGTTGTTCTAAATTGTAATTTTCATTCCGCGGATCAGTAGAGTAGAATTATCTCTTGTTTTCAAGTTGAAACCTTGAGTAGTTGCAATTTCTATCAAATTTCTACATAATACACTCATTGGAAAGTGGACTCTAAGAGGCCTATTATGAGGAGGGCCTTCGTGGTTAGAGATAAAAGAGGAGCATCCTAAGCATATGCATGGGGCAATTAGGAATATGGATGACCCATCCCCACTGGGGGGAGTGTTGATCTAAAGGTGGACTCTAAGAAGCCTATTATGAAGGAGACGCCTTCATGGTTAGAGACAAAAAAGGAGCATTGTGAGCATGTGCGTGTGACAAGAAGCAATATTGATGAACCACCCCTATTAGGGGGAGTATTGATCCAACAAAAAAAGCAAACATGTCATCCTATACACATCATATTCAAGCACATCACATTACAATTGCATGTCTTTCGGCAAATAAATTTTTAAATTTTCCTATGAAAAAAAGAAAAACGGACAACTAACTATAACTATTAGATTGATATTGCAAAATATTGATTATAATAAAATATAATTTACATATTTAATATACAATGATATATTTAATATGACTATATCATTTATCCTTTTTTTCATATATTTAATATTAGTTATCCAGTTTTTTTTAGAATTACACTCGACTTTGATGTATTATTTCATATGTTTATACATCTTTTATATCAAACTTTTTTCATAATTATGTGACAACAAAATTATTTGATGGCGTTAACTTATATTAAAAAACTAATATTTATTAAACTTACCAACTTTTCTTTATTATCCCCAGGTTTAATCTTTTGGGAACCCTCATCAATCAATCTCCGGTTATAATTATCGAAGTCTTACAATTAATACGTTCTTAGAATGATCAGTATTGGAGCTTTTACGTATATGGGCAACTTACTTTTACTGGCGAGCATGGATCAAAATTGAACACGTCGGAGTTCTTTAAAGGGTTTCTAACACGTCAGAGAAGTAGTGAGAAAATTTTACCAGTCAAAAAAAATTTAAAAATTGATTTTTGTCATTTAAAAAAAAAAATAGAATAATATCTTAAAAAATTTTAAGAAGGGCTGTCAAATTGTCAACTTTTTTTTTAAATTTCATTTTTTCTCAAATTAGAATGTTGAATTTGTAAATTTCTTTTCATGTTAAAACTTAAATCCAATTTCAAAAACAACAGTTTCCTTTTGAGTTGTTTTTTCTCATGTCAGAAACTCTCATTTCAAAAACAACAGTTTCCTTTTGAGTTGTTTTTTCTAAGTGTGCATATGATGCAAGTTCTTATTAATTATTATGTCACAATTACCTTTTGATACCATTACATTTGGCAGTTCTAGTTGCTCCCATTTCAAAAACAATAGTTTCTTTTTGAGTTGTTTTTTCTAATTGTGCATATGATGGAAGTTCTTATTAATTGTTATGTCACAATTACCTTTTGATGCCATTACATTTGGTAGTTTCAATTGAGAGCGACTAGATGTCAATATGGGCCATGTATTAGGTCTGTAATTTCATTGGGTTGTGCTTGAAGGCTGCCCAAAGCAAGGTTTGACGACGATTTAAGCTGGAGATGAACATAGATTCATCATTCAGGGAATGCCTGTCAAGCAAAGTTTAAGCACGATTTATGCTTGGAGAGGAGGGCATTCAACAGGCTTCCTAATATACTGAACTTGATTTGTTTGAGGATTCTCAATTCCTGGTATGTTTTCATATTAAAAAAGGAGATACCAAAAACATATACACCTTTGTACACACTTTCGTTGAATCCTAAACATGTTTAGTATTCTTAAATTTGATTGAGCTACTTGTATATTGGCTTGAATGTTCTGGTCACAAAAATTTCCTACAAAATTAATCCTTATCTGAACTGGAGTAGGGATATAGGTCTCCAGGCTATCCATTAATCTTATGTGGTTAGATTTCTCAATCACACATGTGTAAGAGTAATGCATTTATTAATGCAGCCTTTGACATAGAAGTATATTTTTGTTTGTGAAAAAATAAAAAATAAAAATTGAAAATAATTTACTATTGTCAATTCAATTGCATTTTTTTTATGCTTTTCATAATGGAAGTGCTACATGAATGTGTGCCCTTCTATATGAAATTAAGACCTGCACTTCAAATTTGATCACTGCTAGCGAGAGTTAATGGAAGAGAGTATGTATATATATATATATGGTGCGCAAAACCAGCAATTAGGAATAATTCCCCTCCTGACTTCCATCTGCAAACCCTAGAATAGCTGTTCAACAGTAAAGCGAACATGGATGCCCGAAGCTCTCTGACAGTTACATACATCTATAAGATAATAAAAAGATTACATAAATATTTAAGATAATAATAAAAAAATTACAGTTATTAGACACGAGAAATGTTAGGGCCGCAAGACAACTGATCAGGAATGAAACATGGTATATATTGCTTCTAAAACTGAAGCCCACACAATTTGAAAACGCGCAAAAGTTTGCGAAATGCATTATACTACAACTGTAGGAAAGGATGCCTTTCTTCCCATTCATATTACCACTCTCGCTCAATGTACCGGAGAGTTCATCTGTGGACAAGATATATCAACATCTTACATATTCTTAGTTTATTCTTGTTCTGTATCGATGGATCAATGGACCGAAAAAGAGATTTTTTTTGTATGCAAATATGTACATAAAGGAACTAGGATGGATCCAGTCCCAGTGTTTTCAGGGGAGGGGGAATATCAGCGTGACCATTTCAAAGTGCACCAAAAATACAGTAACATAATAAATCGGGAAATAGAAGTGTAATTATTTAGAAGAGATAAGTTCCAGAATCGTTGTAAAATATGCCGAGTACATTCATGCAGAGTCAAATCTTTCATGACTGCCTGCCTTCATTCTTTCCTGTTCCCTTCTTTTCATTGTATTCTCAGTCCATGTAGGAGATAATGCCCGACAAAGATATCAGAGGGAGATACAAGGATGCTCAACACAGCGGTTTGTTACACAGCCAAAAATTTAAACTTGAATATGAGAATAAGAAACTAAATAGTAAGCCCTCTACACTAATTTTTCTCAGCTCCAAGTTCCCCAACCTGTCAACGAACATTGGCCTGAGTAATAAAACATATACACTTTGGTTGCACCGAAGGTTCTAAACCCGTGTTTTGGGTAGAAAAAATACGTATGATTGTGAGTGTTTTCTGGGATAATAGCCCTCCGCTGATTCTCCTTTTATTATCTTCAGTTAAGAGAGTTATTTCTTAGCACCAGATGTGGATAACAAAGCTGCCACGCATAAACCAGGAACCGCAATTGTCATGTTCATTGTTGTCTTTTGCTTTTTCTGAACGGCTAGCCAAGTAAAGATGGGAGAAAATTTCCATCTCATCAAAGTGACAAAATAATTTTCTTGGATATTTTAAATTTCGTTAGTATTTTATTGACATAGCTCCAAACTAATTTCCTTCCCTAGCTTCTGCAAACCTGTACACATAACTCAGATGTGGCAATCAAAAAACAAGTCACAAACCAATTTTATTTCCTGTATGCACAACACGGAAAAATGCTTCTGGGCAACTCAATATCTGCATATAATATAAATTACAATGCGAGGACCCTTGAAACAAATATTATTGCAGAGTAGAATCTGTACACAGATAGGATCTCTCGAAGTGAAAATACTATCTACAGCAAGAGCACTCTTGCTTTGGAGTGAACCTAAGTTACTGTTTGTTACAAGGATTAAATCAAAATTGACTATCACCTAATAGTGATCTAGAATGAAACATTGGCACTTAGAAACAGGAAAGCCCTTATTTCTATGATGGATGGCTTCATATAATAGAAAGATTTAGCAACCTCTTTAACATTTGACAGAAGAATGACCCTTCAAAGACTTGGTCTGATTATAGATTTCCTCAAAGGAACTTGCACACACACTTGAAAAACTACTCAGTGCTTGGAATAGACCTGGAAGGCCTGTTTGAATATTATTTAAGGTCATTTCTCTGGTTCCTCTGGCGGATTTTGAATAGTTGGCCTTTTCGTCTTCTAACCGCCTTTTATATATTTCAATCTCTGCTCTTTTTTCTGCCAAAGGATCTGTGTGACCCAATTCAAATTGAGACTCTGTTGTAGCATCTGCCCTAGCAGGTATTGAATACGAACTATAATACTTCTTTTCAATATTGCGCAAAGCAATCATTTTCTTTTGCAGCTCTCTAGAAATGTTTTCTGCTTTCTTCTTGCGCTTTTGTTCATCAGCTTGCTGCATCACAATAGCATGAACAACAGAGATGAAGCTTTTGATGGACTCAGAAGCAACCTTGTCTGGCAATCTTTTAAGTACTTGTTGCCATACATCACAAAGAGTATAAATAGGTGGGCGGTTTCCTCGTTCCCACTGTGCTTCATTCCCAAGCTGAACAAGACTTAGACGTGCCCACTCATACAGGGCACAAATATAATCCTGTTGACTTTTTATCAAGCTACAGAAACTGATGTGCCACGCTGTAACTTCGACTTCCAACTGAAGTGTTGCTTGCCTGTGACTATCACTTGTAAATTCCCTGCTTGCCAGTGTCCCCAGATTCTTTACCTGTTGCACAATACTGTTTTGGATCTGATGGCAATCATTCATGGACTTCCACATATGCATTAACCTGCACATAAAAGGTGTTGTGATATAAAAAATTCTGTGCTTGCAATGAATGTTATGAGCAAATCCTGGCTCAGTAGATAGTTGATATCACTGATACAATTGTCAAATAGATCGAAATATGTGCTAGTTTGATGTTTCTGCTAAGTTCTAACTGCCTTCTCAAATTTGATTTGATTAAAATATCCCAAGCTATTGAGAGAATATTTGTCCTGCAATTGAGATATTTTCTGGAAAGAGAATCAAGAAACATTTTTCTTTTCAAGGGCATCAAGAGACTGGTGCCATACAAAAATGAAATTTTTGGGTCTGTAAATAAATGATTTATTTCCGATTTCAGAAATTCCATGAAGTACAGTTTACCAGGGAAAATTGATGAAAAACAATCAGAGACCAAGATACTGAAGGAGAGATAAATACAAGCAAGTGGTTCAGAAATTATCAAAGAAAAGAAAGAAGACCAAGCAAGTCAAAATGTCCAGAGGATATTCTTGTGAAGAGACTTCTAGAGAAGTCCACTGATGTTTTAAGAGTCAAGACAACATTTATGGAGAGCCTAAGAAGGAACCTAATATTATAAAATATGATGTCATCTTCATAAAGGATGAAAAGAAATGATGATGCTGGACTCTACTTCAGAAACTGCAGGATGTAGGAATGACATTTGACCATGTTAAAGTTCTAATGATGAAGTTCATGTAGACCAACTCAAGTGCTTCAAAGAAAAGTCAATTAATTGTCAATTAAGAATGGATGTTCAAAATATAAATGTGGAAAGCTGATACAGTTACAATAGTTCTAGCAATTTTGATTGCTCCTGGTATGTCACTTCCATCATTTTATTTTTGAAAGAAGCATTCTACAGATATACACCATTCCCAAAGTTACTAATGCACTGTATGAAGGCACACTTTTTGCAAGAGTATAAAAAGATTAATGAAAGCTAAACTGCAGAAAGACAGATATGAATCACAAGACTCAAGCTTATTTATATTAGATTCTAATTTCATAAGAGAGTTTGTTTTTCGATTATTTTTCACTATTTTCTAATCAGGAATTTGTATTATAATACACAATTTTGCATCACAATTTCAGGGCATATGTTGAGAATCCGAGTACCTGCCTTGCCTTATAAACCATGTCCTACTGGAGCAAAGTGGTGTCACGTCACCAAGTTCCAGTGATAAAGTGTCAAGCATTTGACCAGAATCCAGGTTGACTTCGACAGAGTTGCAGAGAGCAGGGACTGAAATCAAGGTAAACAGAAAGGCTAACAGAGAGGCATGGTCAGGTTGACATACAGGCAGTGATAAGCTATTCAAATATAATTGTAACTCTGCCTATAAATAGATTATTATAGATTGCATTTAAAGCATTGGCTATGCTGTATTGTACTGTGCAAGGTAAGGTGCAGGTTGTGCTTACTCTTACATTGATACTATGGGTGGGCATATTGCTGCATAGAACAATATTATCAACACCAAACCAGAACCAGTAAAACTGGCTGGTGAGAACGGCTTTGGGAGGTTTTCTGTCAGAACTGACCTCCCAAGCCAGAATTGACCTGTTTTGGTTTGGAAATGGTCAAAAGAAGCTGGTTCAAGACAACTGGTCAGAACTGAGCAGTTTGAATTGTTTGTACTGGTCCTGAAAAAAACTAAAGCAAAACTAAAAACATAAAAAACTAAAAACCTACAACTACCCTAAAACCTAATTCTGATATTTTTAATAATGCCCCCCCTTCTATTATGAATGGACTTCACTTGGATGACTTGCAGCAGCTTTCACAAAAACAGGATATGGACATTGGTGTTGAACCTTGAAAGGCATTGAGCCAAGATGCCAAGCATACCCATGCAGAATATGTAGAAGATCTGGATTCAAGATTATTATGTAATTTTATTTGATTGTAGACTAAAGTATGATTATTTTTTGACTCTGCAGAACATTAGAGCCTCAATGTATTTTGGTTCAGATATGCATTGCATTCATTGCCATTTTGCTATACTCATCATACAGTGGGAAAACTTTCATTATTTGGTGTCTAACGGTCATGCATGTACATGAAGAGATATTTTTTCTCAAAATTTTAGTATTTTATGTATTTTTTTGGTCAATCAATTTTGGTCTGGCTTTTGTACCAGTTCCAGTTTTTGGGGTTGACCAGTTCGGGCTTGATAACATTGGTGTGGAATGCCTTGTTCTAAGATTGTAATTAACTCCATCGTTATGAGCATAAAGTTATGATTTAGAGGGTATACTCTTTCTTTTCAAACAAGAAAATTTGCACTTTGCACTGACTATAAGAGCCACTTTAATTTTGCCAAATTCTAGGTTATCAAGGTTTCCAGGACTTTCACCTGGTCTCAGACACAGTTTTTTTACCAAAGCCTAGTGGCTGGGATTTTGAACTTCAGTCAACTTCATAACAAGTGCTCCGACTTGCCACTAGAGGGCAGCCCAACAGACTCTTTAAGCAACACATTGAGTACTCTTACAATATGTGTGTTTATGTTGATTACTGTCTACCTTGCTGATCTGTGGACTTTATTTTATGCCAGGCAGCGTGCACTGCCATATACTAGTTGACTGGGTGTTGAATGGGTTTAATTTCTGCTATTGTAGTTTAGCATTCTTTTCCACCTGTTGGGTAAGTCCCGGGGATCAGAATGCTGCACTTAATCACCACAAGAACCTTGCCAATACATCAATCTGAGAATGTACGCTTCAGATGCAGCATTCTACACCTAACTTTCTGGAAGAATGGTAAATGTTATGTTTTTGGTAATTCTTTGTTATGTCAATGTAAATAAAGGACGGCTGCTTATTTACTTTGAAAGAACCTTAAGCTATTGTTTTGCAGCATGTTATTTTTCCATACATCATCTAACATCTAGCTGCCATAATAAAGAAACCAGACTTGAATACTGCTGAAATCGCTGAGGAAAATGTTGAAAAAAAGGAAAAACAAATCAATATAAGACATTAAGAGATTCAGGGGCCGTCCAATTGAAAATTCAAACAAATACACTTAAACGTCAAGACAGTTCCTTCCAAATCTTCTTATAAGGTCTCAAAATGTGTTCACCTTTGCTTTCTCTAGGGTAAGCAGGGTGGGGCAACGGGGCTCCCTTTGGTGGCTTTGGAAATCTGTACCTTACCCACCGCTCAAAGGGTTTGGGCCTCCTTGGTGTAAAAGTCCAAGGGCTGACCCTTGCAGGAAAATGGGCAATACGAGCAATGGAAAGGAATGCCCCTTTGCAGGTCTCAGTGCATCACCAAATTCAGCATGCACAACATACTGGAGGGACTAAAGGCCTTTTTCAGCTCTGACATTGTTGGTCACGCAAAGGCCTTTGTGATCCTAGGTCCAGTTCTGATTAAGAGGGTGTGGGGACTAAGCTGACAGCCCCTGGGTTTCTTCATCGATAGGTGTTGAAATTTGGTACCAGAAGACAGGTGGTTCCCTTAGGCTTTGATCTTTCGCCTAGGGAAAAGTGTCCAAAAGATTTTAATTTTTCTCCTAAAGTAACTTTATAATTTTTATAAAGTTAAATCTAATTTAAAAGTGACTTTAAGTGATAAAGTTACTAAAGTCTAATTTTAAAGTGACTTTATTAAAGTCAATGTAAAATTAGAAAGGAAAAGTGACTTTGGAAATAAATGACTAAGTGGGTCTTTATTAAAGTGGGGTGAGTTAAAAAATAAAAAGTGAGATTTAAATGAGCATTTAATCTCAGCCCTAGATCTCAATCTATTTCAACCATTGGATTTAGAGTTTACCCAAAAGTCACTTAGGATTAGATTAAAGGAGGAAAAGGAGGCAAGAGGTCATTCATTATTTCATGAGCAAATTGAGAAGAGAGCAAGAGAGC
>APFE031467971.1:101236-126082 GCA_000404065.3 Pinus taeda | reverse complement strand
AACTTCTCAGAATGCAGTAACCAGAAAATAACACTAGTAACCAGACACCAATTTAAACCCAGATCTCTGCAGAAACAGATAAAAGATAGCTAAAATATAGTTCAAGAAAGGTCTGCAACTTCACCGAAGGAAACCTGCGGATGTCGTGACGAGTCTGCGCAACTCCACACCTGCTTCTTCTCTGGTTCTGCGCACCTCCGCACTGCGTCGTTGCCGCTCCTGTGCACCTCCAGATTTAGATAGTTTATCAGTTCTCAAACATACCCCAGACTGTCGAAATCACAGATCCGTTCATGTGTCAAAGGGGTCCCAACTCTTAAGTAGATCTGGTTTCTCCTTGATTCAGATTCAACTATGTCTCACCAACCGATTATCAGAAATTCAGATCTTGCTCTTCTTAAGATTTTCAACACTTTGTAATTAGCCAAATGATCTCCTTTCCTTTTTATAGGCTAGGCCTCACTCAAAACCATGGACCAAAACCATTGAGAAACAATACCATGGACCCAATACTTGGGTTCAATTCTTTCAGATGCAATACCACGGACCAAAACCATAGGATCAAAAACTGTCGGACTAATACCATGAACCAACCATAAGATTTCCCATGTGCATGTGCTTTTCTCTGCATGAAAGTGCGTGAACTTTTCTCTGCATGAAAGGAACTTTTCTATGCATGAAAGTGTGTGAACTTTTCTCTACATGAAAGTATGTGAACTTTTCTCTGCATGAAGGGAACTTTTCTCTGCATGAAAGTGCGTGAACTTTTCTCTGTATGAAAGGAACTTTTCTCTTCATGAAAGTGCGTGAACTTTGTTGCACTATAATTTATCATCTGAGATGAGTGGGTTGCCATCAAGTACAACATATGTATCATAATGCCAACACTAACTACCTAACTTGATTGCACATTTCGAAGATACAGTAGCTACTCCAACCTCCTAGTCAGTCCAGACTTCCTTTTGTGCAGTTTTGGTAGCCAGTCACTCAACCTCCCAGTGAAACTTGAGCAATCTTGCTCATCAGTTTCCTAAGTATGTGTTGTGTCCTTCCCTAGATTTTCTTTGTTTCCAATGACATATATCTTGCCATGCATGATGCTTGTTTCCAGATCTTTCAGGTGCTCATCTGTCTCAATGGCTTCCAAGAGAACAGGATCTCAGGACACTGATGGTATGGTAGCTGGAGCAGTAGCTGAGGCGGTGTCCTCTTGTTTACCACTCTATGAAGATACGAAGTTGTATCTAGACAAGGACATCAAACTGAAGTGGAAAGAGATGAATGAAACATTCGCAGGTACTTTTGGGGAAGACCTTGAAGACCGTCAGGTGTACGTGAACATTCATAAATCTAGCTTGTACCAGATTTCATGCAGATACCCTACATTCCTATGCACAGATATGATTCACTAGATCGTCTCTCACATAGGCCCCGAGACGATGACCTTGAGTAGTGTCAACGGGACGAAGCTTGCAACCTTCTGGGCACGAGATTACAATGAGATGTATCAGATGACCGAGCCCATGACTATCATGACTCCCTCCTTCAGCTTGCCCAACAGCAGAGGCCACTCCAAAGACATTCTGAAGGATTGGGTAAAGGAGCCAGCTCATTTCAGGATGACCCCTAATCATATCTATAAAACGAAGATATTGAGGAAGGCATACCAATACTTGATCATATTCGCATTTCAACTAAGTGGCCAAGTGAACACTAAGACCTTCCCTCAGAGTTGGGTGGTCACACTGGACCAACTGGATAGAGAAGGAATACCATGCAATTAGTCTAGCATACTAGCTCATCAGCTGAAGGAGCAAGTCACGAAGGCTCGACAGTCACCCGAAGGCATGCATGCAAAGATTTACATGCCCGCCTACATTCTAGATGCAATCTTTGCCTGACATAATTTTCCATGCTTAGAATGGGCATGGTCACCAATGGAGACTATTGTGAGCACATATTTCAAGTTATTGTCAGAGTGAAACTTGAGAGGATTGATCATACAGTTGTGCGACCATGTTGTCGCCCCAGTGTACAGGTTGATATTCGAACAGGATCCACCATACATGTCAGAAGAAGCGACGAAGGCATTGTTAGGCATTGCATATTGGTATGCCTCATTGGATGGCACGTTCATCTGAGTGTTCAGTGCGGAGAATCCTTTGCATGTTCTGCCAAAGTTTTCTTTGGACATGCTTGTCATGCAGGAAGTAGTGTATCATATCTCAGCAGGATTAACAGCTAGGCTACAACGGAAGAAGAAGGAACCTTGGTTGACTCTTCCATTTTGGATTAGGTTATACAAGATCCAGAGCATCAAGCAAGAGAATTTTGAAGCTGAATAGATGAAGAAGTACCCGTTCAACCTCCGAAGCTTCAACCCGTATGACCCACACTACATAGTGAAGGATCATTGCATTAGAGTTTAGTTCAATTGGATCCATGGGGCATGTCATTAGGCCGAGGAGGACTCATGGAGGTATTGCTTCAATTCCTCCAGACCTAATGAACAAGTTGGTTTCGTTGTAGAGTGGTTAGCACAACAGCATAGAGCAACATCATGGAGAACACCAGCAGTAGCAGAAACAGTAGAGCCAAGCATACATGCACGCAACAAAGGGAAGAGAAAGATTTTCGACCACATGGAGGAGGAACAAAGCTACAAGTTTCGAGAAAATCCACTTGTAGAACAATCATTTATGGATATTCAATGGAAGAGGTAGTAATGCGACAAGCGAATCGCGTGAAGGCAGAGGGATAAGAAGAGAATGGAAGAAGCAAAGAAGGAGTTGCATGAGCTGAGGAGCAACTCCAGAAAGAGCAAGAGTTGCAACAACATGAGAAGGATGCACAGCAGCAGCAGATTCAACAAGGGGTAGACAAATGAAGCAACGCATGTACAAGTATTTGATTCTTCTGAACAACTGGCATCAGGTGAACAAGGTGAACCCTCACAGGGGCAAGACTTTGCTCATGAGATAGAACATGCTCTTGAACAGTTGGATGAAGACATGGAGCAGCAGGAGTTGGAATAGGACACTGACCTCAAGCCTCACCAAAGATAGGTCGACTCACCTGCTTCAATGCATCCAGACGATGAGAAAGTATCGGAAGACCAAGGAGGCACTGAGATCCTTGGTGGTCAACTAGAAGCAGAGATGCACAATATCTCCTTTGAAAAATCTCATCATGGAGTTGTGCAGTCTCAGAGAGTACCGACTCTGGAAGACCAAACATCCCATGTGCAATTTGAAGAGCAAGTGATCATGACTAATGTGCACAAGCATCTAGCTGCATTGGCCGATGCAACTAGAGTGTATGCCAAAGCCACTAGCTCAAGTGTTCATTTTCTCATAGCTCAAAATGAGCGAATGGCGAAGGAACTACAAGTGGCCAAGCATGGAGGAGACTTGGTGACAATGTCCGCCCAAGCTTAATTGAAGAAGGAAATACTGGATGAAGTGTTTTCCTTGGACACAGTTATGAGAGCATTGTACTCCAAGTTTGGTACTGTGCATCAAGCAGTCATTCATCTCCACAGATGGGAGTAGCGATGTGCAAGAAGAGTACACATCTTGAATAACATACATACTGTCATTGATAACATGCAACAATGGATGATGAAGTACAAGGGAGACCCAATTCACTTGCCAAAGATGATGAAGGCCAATGACGTTGAGTTGCAAGCACATATCTAGAGTCAGATCTGGAACTATGAAGACCTACCACAACTCATCACTAGCATACAGGCTTCCCATGCACGAGTATTCAAAATCATGGAGGTTATAGTGCACACTCATGCGATCCCATCCATTGGGAGCCTCACTCAGGTGAAGACCAAGAAGTAGATCCAACAGAAGCTTGACTCGTACTTCAACGAGTTGATGCGCACTGCCACTAGCCCAGACTTTCCTATCAGTGCAGACATCATGCGCAAGTACGTTGTTGATCTAGCCAAACTAAAGACAATGATGTGCATGCTCATAGATTAGTTGGATAGAGGAGCCCGAGCAGTGTACCTAGATGCTATGGAGGCAAGATTTAGGTTTCAGACAAATGTCACAACAGAACACACGGACACTCTCAAGGACTACCAATCTTGGCATAAATATGTCACGGTTGATCAGCATGAGGTTGTCAAGCAGTTGGACTTCTATGGTTGTCTATGTCCGAATGATGTCTATTTTGGCTTGTCCAAGCCATTTTTCACATGTGTACACGTGCATTGTAATGTTGAGTCATGTCAAGTGTAATTCGAGTGTCAAGAGTGGGTGTAACAGCCATAGAGTAGGTGAATATTCATGAGGGTAGTTGAATGGTCACAAAGGGGAATGTCAAGAGTCACCCCACCCTTTGCTATAAATAGTCCCTCATAACTCATTGTATAGGATTTTGGTCAGCCAATCTTCTACTAAGACTATCTTGAATAAGGCTTGGACAGTATTGTAACACGCCTTGGCTTCTCCACTACACGGAGCTAGTACATCTCTTTGGAGGAGCAGGCGGATGTGGTTGTAATGTTCCATTGTTGGGGCTAGCAGGTTTACATGGATGTATAGTATGATTGAGACTTACACTTATTTATATAATAAGAGCCAACACATTTTCATGCATATGTTGTTATTGTAATTGGATTTTTCCAATTTCCTTTATGATATATGTTGTTTAACTTACGTACTTGTGTATGAACTGATTTGTATGAAGTTATATGAATCTTGTTGTTAATGTGTTGCATATGTTGTTAATGTTGTCATCGTCCGTGTCGACTGCTCTGTCGGACTCATCTTGGACTAATCCGTGAGTGTTGTTCGTGTTATCTTACCTTATATGTTGTGATTTCCACATCTGAGTGGACTACTCCGCTGGAAGTTGTGCATGTCCTTTGTGTGGTGTGTTCCTAGCTGAGTTGGGACTGATCCCTTTTAATCTAGAACTCACCTTCCTTTCCCTTCGAAGTGTTGGAACCTCTCTTACACATTCCTTGACTGTCTGCATCAAACACACCCTTGCTACTGACAGAGTTATCTTACTTGCCTTTGTGCGACACCGCGGTCAAGGCATTACCTTAAGACCCACTGCTAGGACTCCTACACCAAATGGTCTAAGGTCTAATTGGGACTTCTTACTGGGGAGATCCCTTGACATGTTGGCATGTCCAGCGCTGTCAACAAATCTCAACAGAGTAAAAGCTTCGAATAATGAAATCTACCACACATACCTCGTCCTCTACAAATATTCAATTCTAGCAGTAATGCTCATAATAATAATGAATTAATTGATTAATGCTAGTCTTTGCATAACTTCCTTCACACGTGCTTCTTTTTCACAAACACCTTTGAACAACCACATGCTTCCTCTGCATATCCATATTTGTACAAGTTTGACCTATTAACTTTTAGCCTTACAAAACTAGAAAGAGATCAACAAAAGTTTCCTAATGCAAATCAAGGCAGCATGCCCTGGAAAAATTAGAAATTTTAAATTAAAAATATTAATCATCCACAAAGATAAATAGCTCTAAAATCAAAATATCTATGCAACTTCTCTCCTGCACAAACTTCGTAATTTTCATAGTAAAATCTATGCACAACGAAACATGATAATATTCCTATTTGGTATATTAATTGACTTTAATTTGCTTCATTGAATGTCAACAAAGATTCGTGTTCTTGTGAAGTGTATGTGCACCATATATGTTAGGATTTATTTTTCAAATTAAGTGATGTAAAAGTGAAACTAATTTAAAAAATTAATGAAATGCTTTTTATAAAAATTGGAGAGAGTCAATGTGTGACATGTTCTTTCAATCTAGGATCCTATCTAAGCTGAGCTTTTTTAAAATAAAGAATCTTATCTATATTGCATAAATCCACACTTAATTCTAGTTTATCAAAAAGGAAATTCTTGAAGATTAAACAAGAAATAAAATGATCTAACTTACTGTTGTGGAAGTGAACTCATTATGCACTAATTGCTAAAAAGAATCTTTATACTAATCAACAAATATGAAAGATATGATAATGAAATGTAAATTGCAAAAGATAAAGTTGCTTCAAAAAGGGAATGATAATGAAATAAAAAATGTGAAACTTTAAACCCAAGATTGATTACTAATGTGTGTGTCCATCTCTAAAATGTACTATGTTTAGCATATCAGAAGTTAGGTGTGAAAGAAGGAATAACTCAGAGAGACTGAAGTTGAATGCTAAAAAAACTAAGTAACGGTGCATATAAACAAACTATTTTTGGTATTTTTTGTTTATGAGTACTCTGTAAAAATGACTGAAATGAAATAACTGTAATGAAAATCATTAATGTAAAACTAAAATGAAACCTTACAACTCATAGGGGGCCCACCTAGAGTGCAGGGTTAATTTAATACTCAATGATTCTTCACGCATGCATTTGGAGAATAACAGGAACTTGTATTAAGAAAACATAGTATAAATTTATCCACAAAAGGATGATTAAATTAATAACAATAAGCATCAATAATACTCGTGTTCTTAGTCTCTCTTACTGTTATTTATACAAATAATAAAAACAACTCGTAAGAGTTTTAGGCCGACAATCTCTAAGTAAATTTGACACCTATGAGATCGATATCTAAGAGTCCAAACACTTTATGACTTGCTATTCAAAAACAAATTCATAGGGTATTTTGTATTTTAACATATAAGTGCCTCGCTCGCTTGATTGTCTACTTGATTATCTGCTTCTTGTATTTATCTTCAATACGCAGCTTCCAAGTTTGACTCGGTCTTTGACTTCTAGATATCTAATTTTGCTTAGCTTGCCAAGTAATGGGAGTAGGTGGTTATCCATTTGGAAGCCAAATGTCATATTTTGACAGTCTTCTTTATTTTTCTAAAATGTTGCAACATATATAATAATGGATTATGTTGCGGAAACAGATATCAGTTGTAGAATATACAAAATTCGGTAATTGAAAGATACTTTTGTCATAATTTCACTAAAAACATAGATTTTAAGTATGGATGATTATTACCTTATAGGTATTGATCTTGACCTTAATATGTTGACACTTTTGTAGGAAAATAACAGAAAGGTAAAATGTGATGGCAAAATGGGTGGTCAAAAAGAGACATTTCTAGACTTCAACATTCCCCCACACAAAAGGTTTTACATGTTCTCATGCAACAAAATTTCAAAACTAGTTCTTCTTTCCTTTGTTAGTGAATAATCTTTGAGACTCGTTCAAGTACATCCAATCTAGTATTTTTCTTCTTCTTTTTAATTCCAAACATGTTCCATGGTTTCTTCATTAAAATTTCGCTTTGCAATCCATTGACCCTATTTTTAAGAAACTTATTTTGAACTTTAAGTTTCTGTACCAATGACAAAGGTGTAGAAGTATGTTGTCATTATGAGTTCTCAGTGTTTCATTTTGATCCTTAGCTTCTTCCCTTTCCTTAATTAGATGTTTATTAAGAACCTCTAATGCATAAATATCTTGCTTCAATTTCTCTTAAATGTTGTATCCATGTTCTGTTCTTGGTTCTATTGTTGAGGTCTCACCTGTTTCAATTTGAGATAACTTTCTTTTTCATTGTTCCTTCTGCTCTAGAGATTCTACATAGTTGTAGATATCTTATTGAACTGGATCAATTTCTGGGGTCCACTTTGTTGGATTGACTATTCGACTAACTGTATGAGGAGTTCTGTGAAATTTTTCATCTTCAAGATTTATCATTTCCAATGATTGAGTGTTTGACAATTTTGAAATTATTTTAATCCTTCTCAAACTTATTCCTGAGCTTCCAATGTGTCTCTTTTCTACTATGATGTCCTATGTTTTCTTCTTTTGTTCAGGTACTAGATGACTCAAGCTAGACTTCTTTCTTCTAAGGTCTTGCTTGCTACTTTTAGATTTATGCTTTTCAAGGTATTGACGCAGTAGAGTATTATCTTCAATTGGGTCCTCTGGAATTTCAATCATATTTTTCTATTGGATTTCTTCTTCGACTCTTTTCTTTTCAAGGATAGGGTTTATTCTCTTTTGTTTTACCCTATTGTTTGTCTCTTTTTCTGGAGCTTCTATGAAATGATTATTGATTCCTTACTAAGAAATCCTATCAATTATCCCCTTTTTCTTGCAAATGTGCTTCAATCATAATTTTAACAAGTCCATGATGATACAGAGAGTTATCTATGGACTTAGGTTCTCTTTGGATACTAAGGGCCATTTTCTTTAAACTCTGAAGCAGAAAGTAAGGAAGATTGATTTTAAATCCATCAACAAAGTGCATCATAAGCCTAGCATGATAGAAAAACATCGTTCTGAATCTTCTTTCACATGTTATAAATTTTTGAATGACAAGCAAAAGATTTAGCCATTTTACTTTTAATGTTGTCACTGGGACACCTTTCTTGAAAAGAGACAAGTGCATACTTGGTTCTCTTAAGAATTCAACCCATTCATTTTCTTTAATTCTTCTATTTTTGAAATGTCTCTCTCCATTCCTTGGTAAACCTATTTCTTCAGCCACAATTGACTCTGTAAGGATGAGTTTAACATCTCATATTTCAACTTCTAGTACATCAAATTATCGGGCAAAGGCTTTAGCAATCTTTGTTTCATGCCCATCAAACTTTCGAAGAAATGAAGCCAACCCACATGTTGTAGTTTCTCATTAACACTTGGATAAGCCTAGAGGAACTTCACACCATTCGGTTCATAATGCACAAGCGTATCCATAGCGTGTGGAGAAGTCTTTGGCCTAGAATGCTCTTTCCGACTGAAAATTGTAAGGGAATTTTAACTAAGAACCCGAAGCGAATGAGGAGAATGAAAGGCTTTGGAATGAGTACAATGAATATGGAGCTGGGTTGAAATGATGATAGGGGTAAAATACTGATGGATGAATTTGTGCTACGTCTAGTTTGTACTTGCACAACTTCCCATGTCTGATTTTAAAGGACTAGTGTTATGCTTGATCTTATTAAGCGGACCTTGATGTGACAAGCAGTGCAATGATGAGGGGTTAAGTTCATAATAGTTAAAATATTTTATAAAAAAATTAATCTTTTTCTTATTTCATGCATAATTAGAATCTAAATTCTTACATGAAAATACAACTCAAATATTCTTGCATAGATTTTATTTTGATATTCTTCCCGCTTTTGAATTTGATTTTGATTGTAGAACTGTGAATTGCCTACAGAATGATAATAATTTTGTCTTTGCTCCTTATTCTCATACTTCTTTTATTGATTATAAGAAGGCTTACTTATTGTTGTTTCTCATGTTGATGATAATGACCAATAAAATATTGATCATAAATGTAGTTTTTGTCACCTAAAAAGAAAGAGGAGGACAAAAGGAATAGGGAAAGAAAAAAGGTTTTCAAGAATCTAAACTACCAAGAAATCTTGGTTTTCAGTTATGATTTTCTGATATGTCAACATAGTTGGTTTTCATATATATATATATATATATTATATATATATATATATATATAATAGATATTATAGTATAGATAGATAGATAGATAGATAGATAGATAGATAGATATATGAAGTTGGAAGGTGAGGAGAAGAATCATCTTCCTTAACCAACTTAAATTCAAAATTCTCTTGCAAATATTTGACAAATTCTTCCCACGTTAGTGGTTTATGATATAATACTAATCTATGACCATTAACAAGGAAATTAATTTATTCATCATCAATAGTTTTGATCTTGACTGCTCCATTATAAAAAATAGTGTCAATCTCATAAGGACCAAGCTAATGAGTTTGAAATTTCCCTTGCAAATATTTAAACTTGGAATCAAAAAGAAGAGCCCAATCACCTTGCTTGAACTTCTTAGCTTTGATAAACTTGTCATGCCACTTAGATCTTTGTTGTTGAACTATGCTATTTCTTTGAATAGCATCTTATCGGATTTCATCTAGCTCATTCAATTGAGCCAACCTTTGCTTCTGAGCTTATGAGAGATCAACGCCCAATCTAATTCTTGTTCTTAATGTCTCCACCTGGAATTAAATTGGAAGCAATACTTGCTTGCCATAGACAATCTCATAAGGAGTATGCCCAGTTGTGTTTCTCCATGTGGTTCGATATGCCCATAATCCTTCTAGAAGCTTTTATGCCCAATTCTTTCTATGAAAATGCAGAATTTTTGGTAAGAATTTCTTCAAGAACTTTGTTGGTAGATTCGACTTGCCCATTGGCTTGTGGATGATATGAAGTAGACTTCTAATTCTTGATTTTGTATTGTTCCATGATTTTTTATACCAACTTTGATGTGAATTGAGTACCTTTATTTGTTACAATTTCTCTTGGAACACCAAAATGAGTGAAGATATCCTCAAAAAGAAATGTAACTACAACATTTTTAATTGCAAGTAAAATAGGTTTAGCTTCTACCCATTTTTTAATATAATCCGTGCAAACAAGTATATACCTTTTCTATTTAGATGGAGGACTTATTCGTCCAACAAAATCTAGGGCCCATTTTTCAAATGGTTCTATAAGTACCTGAGATTGTAGAGGCATCTCATCCAATGGAATGGGTTTCCCCATTCTTTGAAAACTATCACATATTTTAACATATTCTTTAGCATCCTTAAAAATAGATGGCCAATAATATCCCAAAAGAAGGATTTTGTAAGCAGTTATTTTACCGGAAAAATGTCCTCCACATGGTTCGTCATGACAAGCTTTCAAGATTTCAGGTACTTCATCTTCTCGAACACATCTTCAGGTAATCAAATTAAGTCTAGTTTTGTATAATTCCCCATCTATATAGGAATAAGGTGCATTGGTTTTGATCACTTTTTTCTTTTCTCTAGCTGATAGTTGCGGAGGTAATTTTCTTGTAGCCAAATAATTAGCAATATCTACAAACCAAGGTGTTTTAGTAGATAGTGCGAAAAGATATTCTTCAGGAAAGTTATCTTTTATAGGAAAATCCTCATTATTATTCTACAATCTAGAAAGAAAATAAGTAATTGTATTTTCTTTTCCTGGTCTATCAAGAAGAGTAATGTTAAATTAATGTAGTAATAACAACCATCTTGTAACTCTACCATTATTAATTAGTTTTTTCATTAGATATCTAATGGAAGAATTATTTGTATGAATAAAAGTCTCATAACGAGTAATGTAATGATGAAATTTATTAATGACATGAACAACAGCTAAAAACTCATTTTCTATTACAGTGTAATTTAACTCTGTAGGAGTCAAATTTTTACTTGTATAGTAAATGGAATAAGGAGCTAAATATTTTTGTCCCAAGACAGCTCCTAGGGTTGTATCTAAAGCATCAGTGGAAATATGAAAAGGAAGAGTCCAATTAGGTCCTCTTAAAATTGGTGCTTCGGTAATCTTTTGTTTCAATGTCTCAAATGCTTTCTGACAGTCAGGATTCCAACCAAATTGACAATATTTTGTAAGAAATTTGAAAAGTGGAGAAGCTATTTTTGTGAAATTTTCTATGAATCTTATATAATATCCATTAAATCGTAGTAAATTTCTTTCATCTCTTTAGAAAGCATGAATTGAAATTTTAGAAAGTACTTCTACCTTAGATGTATCCACTTTAATTCCATCACTTGAGATATGGTAGCCTAAAACAATCCCTTCATTGATTATCATAAAACATTTCTCATGGCTTAATCAAAGGTTTGACTCTTTAAATCTAACAAAAAAAAAATTCCGAATTTTCCATTGCTTCTTCAAAAGTATCACCATATACAATAAAAACGTCCTTGTATACTTCCACACAATCATGAATTAAATCATAAGAGATACCTAAAACTGCTCCTTGAGATGTGGCAGGTGCATTACATAATCTGAAGGGATGGACCCTATAGGAACATGCTCCCCATGAACATGTAAAAGTAATTTTATCTTGATCTTCTGGTACTAGTTGGATTTGATTATATCCACTAAAACCATCTAAGAATGAAAAATACTTTTTCCCTGCCAAGGTATCTAATACTTGATCTATAAAAGGTAGTGGAAAAATATATTTTAAAGTAGCTTTTTTTAATTCCTTATAATCAATGCACACTCTCCATTTTCCATCTTTCTTAGGAGCAATCACTAAAGGTGACACACATTGACTATCTAATATTGGATAAATGACATCCGAATTAAGTAATTTTTGTAATTCCTCCATAACACTTTCTCTCATATTAGGATTCATCCTTCTCTGAGGTTGTCTAACTGGTTTGGCATTTTCTTCAATATAAATATGATGCATACAAGTTTTAGGATCAATCCCTTTCATATCATTGTATTCCCATGCATAAGCAAAGGAGTGTATTTGTAGCATCTGAAACAATTTTCGCTTTTGAAATTCTTCCAAATTATTGTATATTCAATGTTTTATCTAAAAAAATTTATACTGGATAAATTTCAAATTTATCCATAGAATGTAAATCCATTTGGTGAGATGATAAATATTCAATATTACATTGTTCTTGAAAACTTTGATCTTTCTCACAGTATGAAGAAGAATCATTATTATTTGTTAAATTTATCAATTGATACTTCATCTAATTGTGAAAAAGTATAAACTGGTTGCAAATCATCAAATCCTTCATTATCATCATCTAACCAAATCTCACTTTTTATTTCAGTTATTATTTTTGCAGGAGGATACAAGGTAAACTTCTTAGAGGAATTTCCATCAGAGATATACATATCACTAGATCTACAGCTTATGAATGCATCAGTTGTAGCTAGCCAATATCTTCCAAGGATCAGTGGATGACCTCCTAAATTATTCTTGGGAGTCAAAATCATAAAATCTACAGGATATCCCCACGAATCTAGAGAAACAGACACATCTTCTAAGACTCCATCTGGCTTAATAACACATTGATCTACTAATTGTAATAATGTAAGAGTATATTTAAGATTAGGAAGCTTCATTTGCTCCTTTGTTTGTTTGCTCGTGGTATTAATTGTTTCTCCTAGATCAATCAAAGTATTTGGAATCTCAACACCATTGATATGAATTTTCACAATAGGACTACCTAGATCTAGATATTTTTGAACAATAGCTTTTCCCATCATGATGTCAGCAATTTTTCCTACCAATTAGATCTTTGGTATCTTTTCTTTTTCTTCTTGGTTTTATAATGCATAATTCCTTGATAGTTTCTTCAAAGATTGGTATTTCCTTTATAGCCTGTAACAAAACAATTTTATTGAAATTATTCTTAAGTTCATCTAGCATATCATAATTTGGTAAAAAAATTTGCCTTTCTATCCCTTTATTAATTTTAAGCCTTTCAAGAAAAGGTGGATCTTGTAAAGAAACAAAAGGTTGTTCTACTAGAGGAGCTATAGGAGCTTGCTTTATTTCTTCATCCTTTGATAATATAGGAACGTCTTCCTTTAGAGGATTCTTTTCTTGATGAAAATTTGCATCTTTCTTAGGAACTTCATTCTTTTTAGATTTTTGGATGATAGATGTTTGTGACTTCTTTGGTAAAACCCTACCAAATCTAAGTTGAACATCATTTAGACCTAATGGGGTAATCATACAAGATTGAAAATTTTGTCCTTCGACATTATAAATAGCTTGTTGATTTTTATTGTTTGGATTCAGAAGTGGTTGGGTAGGTAGTTGAATGGGTTTTTGAGGAAATGGTAATGAAAGTTGTTGATTTGAATTTTGAAATTGAGAAAGTTGAGTTAGTTGAGGAGGATAAAATTGTGGTGAAAAAGAAGAATATGATTGTTGGAATTGAGGAAATTGAGGATATTTTCCATAAGGTTTTTTCCAAACTTGAGCCCAATATGGATTTTGAGATTGAAGGGGCCAAGGTTTTCATGGCATGGCTGAAGTCCAATTGTTCTATGGTTGTGCCTATGATTGAGTATTGAAACCTTGAGTCATCTTTGATTGTTGATTTTACCATGGTATTTTAGTAATAAAACAAAGAGATTCAGCTTGACTTGTCTCAACTTCTCCTCGGAAAACAGCTTTTAAGTCCAAGTATTGAAGGACATTCCTTTGTAGTATGATTTTGACACAAATGACGCAAATTTATATACCATGAAGTGGACATTCTCTTAGGTCATGTTTCTTTCTTCACTTGGGACAACAAATATATAATGCAGTATTTTTAGCTTTCTTCTTGTTTTGTATCTTAAGGGTATCTAGTTGTTCACTAAGACTTCCTAAGATATTTGTTTTAAAATTCAAATTTCCTATTTAACTCTACTTATTGTTCAATTTGCAGCTTTATTAATTCTAGACATCATAGGATCTCTTGGATTTTTTCCTGTCCTAACTTTACCCCTAGATATATGTTTACAAAAATCACAGATTTGTACAAATGAAATTTGTGATGCATCTCCCTTGCCCATTAAATTTATAATATAAATCCATTCATCGTTAATGGATTTTAACAAAATATCTTTTAGTGTTTCATCATCCAAATTATACATTTTATCTCATTTAATGTTGTCAGCAAATCTTTCAACTATATCTTCAAGTCTCTCATGCTCTTTTTGCATCATCTTAAAGACTTCATCTTTAAGGTTATGGGGCATACAGTAATCCCTGTATTTTTCTAAGAACACATTTTTCATTTCATCCCAAGTTCTAATTGTATGTGTTCCTAATCCCATAAACCATTTATATGGTCCATCTTTAAGAGTTGTGTTGGCTTAGGGGGTCCTAACCTAGGTTCAAACTTAGTTGCGCCAACCAACAAAACACTACACTACTGGCACTTTCGGCAACGACCCCCATAGAGTAGGCTATAGTCTCCCCCAAAGAAGTATGGGGGGATGCAAGAACCAAGTTTTTGCATCCAGAGACTAGTGTGATGTCTTCCTGCGCCTCAGATCTGCCTTCACGCAGATCGATAACCTCGTAGGGAACGTTGTTGCAACTCTATTAAAATCGCCTTCAAACCTTCACGAAGGTCTACGATTAGTCCTTGTGGACCTTTAGCAATCCTAAATTAGGGTTTAGGAAGATTTACTTAAGTTATTAATAAACATCAGAGAATTCATCGCATTGTTAGAATTCATCACATCAGAGAATCCTAATAATTTCATTAATCTGAAAGACTTTCTTCTACATTATGGATCACAAAAGTCTTAGATCTAACATCAGGGAATTCATCAGAGTCTTCGTAAAAGTACTTAAACATGCATTGTGTACATCAATAAATCTTATTCAATAGAATTGTGTAACATTCAATCAATATTCCATAAAACACATCATTCATCGATAGCATATAATATTAACAAAAATACACAATAATTATTCAGAAATTGTCTTTATTGATCTTCAATTCAAGGTTACAGACTCAAAAACTACCCTACGCACTCAGTTGTAGGGGTCCGTGCACTCAGTTGTGGACTCTACCTAGGCCTTTGCGCACTCAGCTGTAGAGCCTTCCTTTTATCTTACCCACTTCTCCGCGTTATCATTTTCTCTTCCTTATCATCAATTACTTTGCATTCTACCTTAGACTCTCTAAGAAACACCTATTTATAGCCTTTTTCATACAATGCCATGGTCCACAAACCATGGGTGAATCTCAAAACCAACTCAAACTTTACATAAAACAAGGGGCTAAACCCCTTTGTCTCATATTCATCTACGTGCTCCGCATCCACAAATTATGGAGACTTTACATTAATTACAAAATTGTACCAAAACATGGGTTATCTTAACCCCAAAACTGACCCAAGGGACCCCATCCCAACAGTCCCCCAAGACAAAGATCGTGACTCACCCTCGAGTAAATCTGCTAAGGCTGCAATCTTACTGTGGATATCTCCCAACTCCACCTGGATCACTACAACTTCGGTAGCACTCTGCGTTGCTGCTTGCTTAACTTCCTAATACAATTTTTATGTGGCTAATCCTTCTAGGGAGAGCCTCATCGTCTGATGTTTCTGTTGCAACCATTTAATCTTATCCTGAATGGTAGTCGTGACTTGATAAGCCTCCTCTAACCAATGTTGTAACCTAGCCTTTAACAAGGCCTCCTTCTTTTGCACTTCCTCCACCTGTGCTAGGAGTTTATTTCCTTCCTCTAATTTAGGAAGGCACTGTGCTAGTGCTATGGAGCATGCAGTTTCCCTGACTTCATCATATTTTCATTGCAACTCCCTCATCTTCATGTTCAGTTTCTACATGTTCGGATCCTCCTACAGATTGGTCACGAGCTCCATAACCTGCTTAAACAATGTCACATAGTCAGTGACTGTGGCATCCAAGGTAGCCATGCCTTCCTTTATCGTGGATCGGTCCTACTCCCGGACCTCAAGTGGATTCATGGGCTACAACTTTAAATGTATCTTTGTAATCTTCATGTTGAGCTCAAACGCGACTCGCCCAACCTCTACTTTAGTCTCATGCACACTAGTGGCTATTTTTCTGATTTTGGCTTCTGGTTGTGCACCTTCTGGGATGTGAAGCTCAAGCATGTCTTGCATGCCTCTGCTACTAATGACTCCAGACTTGAACTACACATCTGAAGTGCCTCCTTTTCCTTTAAAGCCTGTGTATTTTCAGCGAACATTTTCTCATTATTAACTTTGTACTCATTGATGAGGTTGAAGGCACGTTGCTCCCTGGTTCTAAATTCATTTGTCACCTGTGTATGCAATGCATGGAGGTTTTCCTTGGAGAGAACCACTATATTTAGTCCATTGTTCTTTATTGTACACAGGATAATGTGATTGTCAGCAGACTCTGGGTGAATAGACCCGTTCGATAATGGTATAGTTCTGAAATCTAGGTTCCTTACTAGCTCTGTTGCTTGGCTTGTCCCAGTTTTCAGACTCACTTGCCCCACGCTCGCTTGTTTGGTGCCCACCTATATACTTCTTTCTTGGATCTGCAGCTCGCGCAGATCCTTTTGGATGTTCCCTAGTGTCTACATGTATTTCTGCTCAAACTGATGGAGAACTTCGATTGTTGTGTCCCTGATTTTATCGTCGATCTCATCAAGATCACCTTCTCTTAACACCATGGGATCAACCTGTGACTTATATGATTTCTACTTTTTCCATGTTCCACCATGTTGTTCCTGACCACGTCGTTTCAAACTAAATGGGGTGCATTGCCCCTCATCGCTTCCGTCACCTTGTCCTGAAAGTTCTTCTTCCTCTGTCCCCAGTGAAGATGACTTGTCACCTTTTTGTGACTCACGTTGTTCCTATTTTGCCTGCTCCTTGGCAATGCGTTCTTACTCCACACGAGCCTTTTCTGTGGCTTCCTTCTTTTTCTATGTCCCAAGGTACGCAACCTGCTTATTTGCCTCCTATCTTTTCTGTGGGGTATAACTTCCTACACTTGTGCATGGTCCAGCATCTAAGTCTAATGGGGCATGCCACTCTATAGGCCATTTCACTACAACCTCTTGCACATCCATTTCTATCACCAAATATGGAAATTAATGCCATTTCTGCACTAGATCCTTCAGTGCCTGGATGTATACTCTGTCGAAGTTGGCCTTGAATGTCACGTAGGCTGACAGCTGCATAAACAAGGTCGGGGACAACCTCGGGCACTGATTAATTTCCATGCAGAGATCCATTTCCATAAGAACCCAAAATTTCTTCATTTCTGTGATCCACATGGCATCCTTTGTAGACCATAGGGAAGCAAATTGAGTTGCCTCCGAAAATCCTTCCTCAAGTGGATGAAATTGGCTATCCTTCGTAATTTCCGTGCAACAAGGAAAATTGACAGCAATAACCAAGTGTAGTGGAATGGCTTGGTCTCATCCTAGGCTTCGCAACAGTTCACCAGGAACTCCTGACAGAGGTATCTTTCTCAATTAAATTGTACAACTTTCGTGCATTGTGTAGCCAGGGAAACTAAAGGCGCCAGAACTTCGTCCATGCGACATTTTCTCATCACCTTCCCTGCTAAAATATGGGCAGCCAAATTGACAGGTCTGTTATAGAAGTAATTGAATACCCTCGTGACTTCTTAAGGAGGTCATAATCCCTCTTCATCCTTTCTATGAGGTATTTTTCCCCAGTCTTTATGCAAAACTCCTTGGCAGGTTCACGCCTTTATCAGACAGGAGCGTGATTCTGTGAATGAGCATGTTTGTAATGGGGATAGGCCCTCCTAACTATAGATAGCCATCGTACACCAATGTGACTAGCTGGCACACACATATCGTATTGGTGGGGGTGTGACGGTGATGTGGTACCCATAGTAAGTTGAGAAATCCTGAGTGCTTGACACTGTGGACCCATTCATCTGTTTCTAATGTTGTACCACCTAATTCTCCATAATAGACCCTGCGCATATATTTGTCCATCGCCAAGTGTGGAAACTTAGCGTGATCAGTTAGGTCCCAATCCTCCATTTTCAGCAGCTGGACCCTTGCGAGCTGAGGGCCTTCAAAAGGGACCTGCTCAGGTAGCAAGGGCATGTATATGGTGAACTTCTCAAAATCCGGGTCCATCGTGACCTTTGTTTATCCCTTCCATGGAGGGATATACCCAGGGGGACTTGTTAGCGGCACCTCTCCTTCAGCATCAACATCTTTTGTTCCCTGGGCTTCTTTCATCTCCAAGTCCACTACCTTCTCTGGTTGCTTACCTTTCTTTTGCTTTTATGTTTCAGTATGCCTCCTTGGGGAAGCGTGCACCGATACTGGATTTTTCTGCTTGTCCTTCACGGATTTTTTTGATTTGGCTGGTAGGGGTAGGCTTCAGCCTAGGTGACTTTGGTGATGTAGGCACAGTAATCGGAGCTTCCACACTTACAACTTCTGAGGCAGTTGTTTCCGAGGCAACATCGCTAGTACTCATAGTTTCAACAGGACTTGGTGCAAACATTTTGTCAAGAATAAAATTCTAGTTTATCGTAGGCAACTTAGCAAACACAGGGCTCACCACGAAATCCTCCCAAAATGCTCAGCTCATAAGAAACAGACAGTGAAATTCACTGATAATTTGAGAGTGCAAAGTGTTCTTTGTTGGATCGACATGTGTAATTTGTAGGGGGTTTTGAATTCAAATCCGACCGTTCCTCCCCAATTTCTGGCAATAAATGTTGTTTTGGCAGTAGATATTGAAATATTTTTGCCTTAAATGCCGCCAACCTACTCCACTTAACCGTCTTTTGGTCTTTAAGTCATGAACAATAACCCCAACGGTCAATTTCCTAAATTGTTGCGTGGTATCTTCCCCAGTGGCACAATTATCTGAGCGCAGCTTCCTGGGTTGCATCTTCTTCATTCTTCGTGCAACCTGCCCACTGTGTTGTCCTCCAAACTAGGTAGTGTATTTTATAGTCCCGCGCTCCTTTGCAACTACCTGGAGCACTAAGACTATCCTGCCACCATATATTCATTGGGTTGGATCCCCTGTATACAATTTCAGCCTGCTCTGATTCACTCTTCCCAGGAAGGGTTCACCATTTAGCTTTGCAAGCTGAATTGCACCTCCATCTGTAATTTCTTTGATGATATATGGCCCTAACCAATGCATCTAGAATTTACCCAAAAATTTAGTGAATTTTCTATTATATAACAGGACAAGATCGTTTACCTTGAACTTGTGAAGCTTGATATGGCGATCGTGTGTTGGGTCCCTATAATACTAGTGATTACCCCATTACTATTGTAGTTATACCCCTTATTAATATTGTTGTGCCCCTATTTCCCCCATATCGTTATTATTGTGCCCCATAGAATCCCTCTATTGTTATTTTTGTGGCTTTATATTATATTGTTAGGTCGGCTAGATTATATTGTGACTCCTTAGACTCCTATATATAGAAAGGAGGTTTTGTCATTTGATAATCCAAGAATATTTCATTTATGTAATGTAAAGGAGGTTGCCCCCTCGAAGAGGCTGAATTCTAAGGCGTTGATCTATCTTTTCTATCTTTTCTTGAGCTGGTTTCATAACATTTGGTATCAGAGCTTTGGAATCTAGGGTTTCACTGCTCCAAACAGGTCATCGTGGCATTTTCGCTATAACTTTTTTCTGGGACGTTTCAGAAGTCGCAAAAAAAACCAATTTGAGAAGAACTCGTGCTGAACCTTGGGTCCGAATTTCAGAGCTTTTCACGCGATATTTGCGGAGATATGATCTGAGGAAGTTGGTCTTTTTGCAGACTCCTGAATTACATTCCAAATAGGTGACCTGGGGAAAATCATCATAACTTTCTCTCTAGGGATCAGATTGAAATTTCGTAAGAAGGTGTAGAAAGAAGACGGACTGTAGTTTCTTTTATGCATTTTTCAGATCCAAAGGTTGAAACAGTGACTCGTGGCACGTCGTACAAGTTCACTCTACTAAATTAGTCTATAATCAGGTCACTGTGGGAGATTTGGCATAACTCTTCATTGGAGAATCCAATTGGGGTCAGACTGGTGGCATTGGAAAGAGGACACAGAGGAATGCTACAGGTTGTAGTTTCAGAGCTTAAATATCTGAAAGTATAGAGTTACAGTCATTTCAATATCGAACTCCTAAAATCAAGAAAAAACAAGATGAGGAAGTTTGATGGCAAGGATCCGGTAAATTGGATACGTCAGATGGAGCAATATTTTGATCTACATGGTGTACCACTGTTAAAAAAGATATGTATTGCATCTTCATATTTAGAATCGGATCAATTTTTATGGTATAAAGGGCTTTGTTCTCGTAAAAGACTTGTTACGTGGTCAATTTTCACGGAGGAAATGATAGCACATTATGATGATACAAAGAGCAACACCACAACAATTGGAAAGAGTAAAAGGGCTTTGTGAAATAGTGGAAAGCAAAATTATGGAAACCAGGAAGCATACTCCTCACAAATATAAAGATGGAAGTGTTGTTTCTCATAGCCTTCCACAACCTACAAGGGTTAAACCACAACAATTGGAAGAAAAAAAGGGATTTGTTACAATTGTGATAGAAAATGCACTAAAGGTCATAAGTGTGCTGAGAAGAAATTATTTTACATAGCATATGAAGAGGAGGAAGAAAAGGATAAAGAAACATCAAAAGAAGAGGATATACGCCAGGACCCCACCCCAGAGAAAGAAGAAATGAATCAGACCATACCTTGTAAAGGATTGGCAAGAATTACCACTCCTCAAAACCTCAAGATAGAAGGACGTAACACGAAGAAAAAGGTGCAAGAAGTGAAAGATCACATCGAGAAAGAAGAAATGAATCCAACCATATCTTGTAATTCATTGATCGAAATTACCACTCCTCAAACTATCAAGATAGAAGGAAATATCAAGAATAAAAATGTTCAAGAAGTGAAAGATCACATCGAGCATCAAGAAATGAATCCGACCATATTTTGTAAAGAATTGGAAGAAATTACCACTCCTCAAACTCTAGAGATAGAAGGACATATCAAGAAGAAAAAGGCTCAAGCAGTGAATGATCACATCGAGCATCAACAAAAAGTGCTCCAAATTTTAAAGGATAACGCCACTTCGATGTAAAATCAAACGAAACAAAACATAGATCAACATCGTAGTGAAAAATGTTTTGATGTAGGTGATTGGGTGTTTTTACTGCTACATCTTAAGCAAGCTATTTATGAGAAGGAAATGTTGACAATACTACATGCACTTAAAAAATGGCGACCTTACTGAATGGGAAGACTCTTCAAGGATGAGGAAGTGGAAGCATTGTTTTGTGATATTTTTATTTTCCAACCAGATTGGATAAATGAATCAAGGGATGAATGGAAGAAGGATGAAGAAGTATGGCCACTTATTCAAAAGTTGCAAAAGATCCTAATTCAAGCAATATTGTTAAAAATTGAAGAGAAAGGGAAAAACATATTGGAACCTGGAGCAGTCAGAGAAACAAGAACCCGATAACTATCAAATCGATCAATTTCAGAGTATCTCATCAAGTGGAAGAACTTACCCGCTGATATTCCACATGGGAGGACAAGAATTTTATACAGAAGCATCAAGAACTACTCAAGCATTGAGGACAATTCCTTTTGAAGTAGAGGGGCATGTTAGGCCCATATACTACTAGTGTAACCCCTTATTGTTATTAGTACAACCCACTTATTATATTGATGTAGCCATGTAGTGCCCATATTGTTACTATTGTGCCCCATAGAAGCCCACTATTATTATTATTGTGCCCTTACATTATTATTGTTATGTCGGCTCTGGTTATGTTATGACCCTTTAGACTCCTATATATAGAAAGGAGGTCTTTTCATTTGTATCATCCAAGAATTGTTCATTTATGTAATGTAAAGGAGGTTGCCCCCTCGAAGAGGCTGAATTCTAAGGCATGGATCTCTCTTTTCTATCTTTTTGTGAGCTGGTTTCATAACAATTTTTCTCCTTTTCAGACTCCTTAAAGGAAAAGGTCCTTTGAGCACTTGTCACTTCAGGCTCAATAAAAATTGAAGGCGACTAAAGTCATCTTTTGTTTTTTCTCAACTCTTTAAAATTGAAAAAACAAGTTGTGTCAAAGCGTCTAAAATTTATTTTAATCGAAATAACATCACAAATTCCCTCGTTGGTATTTAGGTTGAGAAAATGGAGTTTACCAACCAAGGATTTCCCCTTGGAGGAAATCCTAGTCCTTTCTCCTCTTTGGGACATGTTGGTGCACCCCATATGGCCACATTGTCACTTCTAGGGTTGACAATTGGTTTGCCTATCTGTCACTTCTCTACCTCTATCGTTCAGAATCCCATAATTCCTGAACAGTCAAGTCAGCAACTAGATGACACTAGAGTTGTCTCCCAGCCTTCTACTTCATTCGATTCTCCCTCTCCTCCTTCCTCTTCACTTGATAAAGCAGAAAGAGGAAAAGGAAAAGAATAAAAAGGAACCAAAATCGAAAGGGGGAAACCAAGCATCATCTAGCGAAAATCCTCACACCGCACCATCTAAACCTAAATCTCCTTGTGTCATTTGCAATGGAGACCACTATCACCGAGATTGTCCCTGCATCCCACGAATCTTAAGGGACTGGTCTCCTCGTTTGTACAATCCGGTGGCGTCAACCTCTGATGATCATGTTGAATGCACACCATCAACCAGTGAAAGTGAAGCACCTAGACAGAAAAGGAATCCCAAATTTCCTTGTAAGTTGTGTGAAGGCAATCACATCGTCCACCGTTGTCCCTTCCTTGACGAGGCTAAAAGAGTTTTGGATGATCATCCAGTTTCACCGCTACGACTTCCTCCTGGATATAAAAAACTCTTTCCAAGTCCTCCACCGGTTGAAAATCTGGCTGGCCCATCATTATGGTCGGCCGAAACGTCTATCATTGAAAATGAACCCTCTGAATCCATACTAGACGAAAGTCAAAGGGTCGATATGGCAGTCGACCCGGTCTTGCCTTCAGAGTGTTCATCTTCGAATGATACCATCACTGAAGAGAAAGAGAAGGACACCGTTCAAATTCTTTTCATCAACACAGACTCCGATGAGCTTGGGGGCAGTCCTCCCGTTCCTTTATCGCAGGAAGGAAGTTCATCAGAGTCATATCCTGCCGTCTATTCGGTCCCACCACCAAGCAACCTAGTCGTTTCCTTCGACTGGAATCTACTAGGCAGACCCCGTTTACTAGCTAGTGTACCATTCAGAATCATTATACAAGCTTACTGAATGGTCATGGTTGGTACCATCATTGATGAAGGGGCTTCTGTGAGTATCCTTTCCTCAACTACTTGGAAAGTGCTTGGTTCGCCATCACTTTTGCCTGAAATGAGAAATCTAACAGGCTTCGACAAGGGAACCAGTCGACCTTTAGGGATCCTTCCAAATGTACCCATTACTTTGAGAAGGAAAATTGTTCACCTGAACGTTATGGTAGTTCAAGGGCCTTTAGATTATAATCTACTCCTTGGACACGACTATATTTATTGCGTGGGAGCCATCGTCTCCTCACTCTTTAGAGTAATGTGTTTTCCGCACGAAGGCAGAATGGTCAAGATCTTAGACCAAATGTCATTCCCTGGTTCACACATTGCAAGTAGTCAAATTACATCCCTAAATGGTCTTTTCACGCAAGAAATGTCTCATCAGTCTCCAGTCTATCCACCTGATGAACTCAAGTGATTCAAGAAGATGTGACTGAAACCCAAGGGGCATGCACCTTGGTCTGTTTCGGCAGGAAAACCTTGGGTATAGAGTGGATTTCCATGAGGGATATATGAATAGTCTAGCGAACCCATCCTTACAGGAAAATGGGAACATGATGGAATACGATACCTTCATCAAAGTTATGTGAGTGGAATGCGTCTGCGTCATTCACCTTTGTCTATTTCGATAGACATCACCAAGGAAGCATTCTATCTACTTCGCAGATGGAACTTTCATGGTAACCTGGGAATTTTTCGCTATACCTGGGGGCATGCAAACATTTTGTAAGTAAGCGAGAAACGACCAGCTAATGTTAGCTCTATGATTCCAATGACATCAACCGCCTAGGTCAGGTGAGTGGCCGAAACCATTCATCTTTGCAGGGGCCACCTGGGCACCGGCAAAGTAAAGGAGAAAATTTTCCTACCTAGCCTTGGTGGTGATATTAGTAGTTAAATAGAGAGGTGTAGTTGATAGTTCCTAGCATGCATGCAAGAGGCTTCGGGGCAAAGCTTTAAAGATGTAAGCCCCTTCAAAATAGCATCTTGAATGAGACATTCTTACCATACGACTAGCGAGCAATGTTGTCGCAGAGTTCAAGCTCATTAAAAAATAAACTCTCCACAAGCAGTTTTAGCGCATAGTTCAAGCTCGTTAAAAAATAAACATAAGTCATGAACAAATGTTTCCCCCAGCGTTTAAGCTCATTAAAAAATGAACCGGTAAATAACCATTGTGAATGCCTTATTGCCATCTTTTGAGCCTTGGTCGTGTTCTCACCATCACCT
>APFE031467971.1:63250-87596 GCA_000404065.3 Pinus taeda | reverse complement strand
ATTTTCCCCTGGATCCCAAAACCGGGACTACCAGCTTGATTTTTCATTATGTTACTTTCAATGTTACAATACATATTTATACATGTCAAAGCATCCAATACCATGGACTGAAAACCATTGCGTCCAAAACCATGGACCGAAAACCATTGTATCCAAAAAAACATGTGAAAAAATCATGCACAAAACCATAGGTGGGTCCGCCCAACCTAACATAGGGTCCAAAACCAAAATTTTATGATGCGCTGCCCCGGACCCCATAAAGTGGGGTTATGGGTACCTCTCAAACCCATGTGACCTACCCCCCTCTGACCCCCGGTTAAATAGGTGGGCTAGTCGTTGAAAGAATATAACACAACCCAACAAAGATGACTCTAAGAAGAAAACTTCAAAAGACCATTTCGATCTGGAAGGCCTTCAAAAAGTGTTAAAAACAATGTCTAATGAAATGGTAGAAATTAAAAAATAGGTCGCAGAATCATCTGCTCCTAAAAACCTTTCTGATCATTCCAAAATAACTCCTCTTCTACATCACAACCTCCAAACACCATTTCAAACGCTGAATCTAACCAAGAATCAGGAGAAAATTCACCAAACGATGAAGAAGTTGAAACAGAAGAATAAATTGAACTAAATGGGATGTGTTATTTTATTCTCCCAACTAAAGAAGAAGCAAAAGCAATGTCAGTAACTACCAGAAGAAAAAATTCTCCTGAGACATCTACCACAAATCAGAAACAAAAGGTTGCTACTCCTACAAAAGAGAAAATAGTAACTAAGAAATCTAAGACTAGCCAAACTGACCCTATTCCTCTAGACTCCCCGAATTCCTCAAAAAAATTGGTAATCTCAGATATGGTCGAATACAATATAGTGGAAGACATGAAAAATACCAGAGCCAATATCACGTTGCATGAGCTTACTAAACTCAAACATCAATAGAAAATCTTGTTAAGAGAATTGAAAGCAGTTCCAGCATCCCCCCTGCCATCTGATGTAGTTACTCAAGCCGCCTACAATATGTGAAAACCTCCTTCATCCTCAAATAAAGTAGATCCCTCAAATCTAGTTCTAATTGGTGATAGGTCTATTTCTCATGTTCCTCCCTTTCTGCTTACTTATGAAATTTTCAACAGGAATGTTCATAACTGCCTTGTTGACTCAGGAGCATCCTCAAACATAATTCCAAGGGTTGTGTGTACTAAATTGAACATTACTCCTCAAAAATCTATAGTACACATAGTTCAATTAGACAAGACGAAATTAGAGGTACTTGGAGAAATAGCATCAGTTTCAATTAGGCTTTCCTCTAATCCAAAATTTTCACAAATAATTGATATATTGGTGGCTGATATCCCTAAATTTTATGGTTTTATTCTCAGCAGGGATTGGTCTGAAAAGTTGCATGGCTATTTTGCAATTGATTGGTCTCACATATGGTTGCGACACAACAGTAAACCAAACCAAATAAGGGTAGACCAAGAAAAATTCATGAAATATACAGTCACAGACCTTGAGGGAAGCAACGAACCTATTGTATTCACTAATAACATCATTGGAAACTACTCAGTTGAGTCCTCTTTAGGATATTTTAATGCTCAGAAGTCTCCATTTTTAGATAATGATGTAGTTTCTCAAATTGAGAATTTCTCACAAACAGATGCTTCCAAGTGTTTAAATTTAGTTGATAAAGTTTATAATGACTCTCTGTTCTAGACTCTCTATTTTGATGGTTCTAAATCAGATGATGGTGCAGGTGCAGGATGCATTTTGATCAATCCGCAAGGAGAGAAAATTATTGTGGCTTGCAGACTTGAATTTCAGTGTACTAATAATATCGTCGAATATGAAACACTGATCTAAGGACTGTATAAAGCCATCGGTCTTAATGTCAAATACCTTCGAGTCTATGGTGACTCTAAAATAATTCTGAAACATGTGAGAAATACAATTCACTGATTTTCTGGGAATATTAACAGTATCAATCTTTAGCTCAGAAATTGACTTCTCATTTTTCTGCTTTCAACATTTCTTCAATCCCTAGACTCCAAAACGCAAGTGTTGACTTACTTGCCAATGTGGCATCTAGACTTATACCATCAGAAGATTTTAGTCTAGAAATATTTTCAATAGAATTAATATTTAGGCCATCTATACCTAACAATATAACAAATTGGAGAGTATTCAATAATGATGCAGATATAGTAAATTTCCTTACATCAGAATGATCATATGAAGAGCAGATCATAGACGAGCATGAGCATGATATAGAAATCAAAAATAATCTTGATCTAAACCCAATTCCTAAGTTTGTGGTTAAGATGGAATATATTTATGATTTAAAGGATAGATTTAAGAAAATCACTAACTCCAAAACTCAAAGTTCTACTCTGAGATTTGAAGTAGTAAACCTAGGATCAAATGAGAACCCTCAAAATATCAACCTAGGTCTTGACCTAACATCTCAAGAAAGAGTATCATTCATCAAGTTATTGAAAACATATAAAGGTGTATTCGCTTGGGATTATGTAGATCTCAAAACCTATGATACCTCTATAATTCAACATACCATACCTATGACTTCAAATTAAAAACCAATTCAGCAGAAGCTTCAAAAAATTCACCTGAACCTTGAAAGTCAAATTAAATTGGAATTGAACAAGCTTCTAAACGCCAAGATAATCTTCCCTGTTGGACATTCTAAATGGGTATCGAATATGGTACCTGTGAGGAAAGACGGTGATATTAGGATTTGCATTGATTTTAGAAACCTAAACAAAGCTTACCAAAAGGATAATTTTCCTTTGCCTACTATGGAACAGATACTACAATCAGTTGCAAGTTCCGAATTAATGTCGTTTCTAGATGGATTATTAGGATATAATCAAATCCTTTTGCATCCAGATGATAGATTAAAGACAACATTTAGGACCAAGTGGGGAACATATGCCTATTAGGAAATGCCTTTTGACTCATAAATTCTAGTGCCACATTTCAACGTGCTATGGACATTGCCTTTAGAGGTCTAATCAATAAACCAATTGTTATTCACTTGGATGATATCATAGTCTATTCCAGGGATAGGAAAAATCATTTAAGTGACCTCAAGCACATCTTTGAAATATGGCATTTCCTTAAGCCCCAAGAATCTTATTTTGCTTTACCATAAGGAAAACGCCTTGAGTTTATAGTATCCAAGAAAGGAATTTACATCGATCCTGATAGAGTCCAAGAAGAAGAAAAAATTCCCCTCCCACATAATAATAAAACCATGCAATCATTCCTAGGCCAAATAAATTTTTTCAAATGATTTGTCCCAGATTTTTCACAAATAGTCTTACCCCTTCAAGCGATGATAAGAAAAAATGCAGTTTTTAGATGGAACGAGGATGAAAGATAATCATTTTAGTTGATAAAGAAAGCCATTATTAATGCCCCTTCATTAACAACTCCTGACTTTCTCAAACCCTTTGTATTATATACTTTTTCATCCGATACTTCATATGCAGTAGTTTTGACACAGCGGAACGATGAAAATGTCGAGGCACCCATCTCCTTTTTCAGTTCTAACTTGCAAGGTGTCGAATTAAATTATTCAGCTGTAGAGAAACAAGCAAATTTTGTCTTTAAAAATCTGAATAATTTCAAACCTTTTCTTCTTAAAAACCCATACAAAGATAGTTGTACCCTACCCTGCAGTAAGACAACTATTGATTCAAAGAGAAGTAGGGGAAAAAAGAGCTAATTGGATAACTGCACTCCAAGAATATGATGTAGAAATCCAGCCAGCTAAAATTGTTAGGGGCAAAGGTTTTTGCAGGATGTTAGCAGGAGCTTCTCAATTGCCATCAGAAGAAGATCAAGGTAATAAAGTGCAAATATCAGAGGTAAGCCTCAACGATACACAATCTCAATATGTTGATTTGAAATTTTATCTTTAAAACGGATATGCTCCTATGCACCTTAATTATAAAACAAAGTGAGATTTAAGATTGAATTCAAATCAATATGAGCTAATGAATGACGTATTGTTTAGGAACAATTATGATTCGGTATTGCTAAGATGCCTAGAGAACCCTGAAGTTGAGAAGGTCATGCAGGAATTTCATGATGGACCAATTGGAGGACATTTTGAAGGAAATACCACTGCTCACAAAATCTCGCATGCAAGATATTACTCGCCAACGGTATTTAAATATGCACATGAATATGCAAGGAAGTGAAAAACTTGTCAAAAATACCACTGCTCACAATATCCAGCATTCCCTTTACAACCAGTTAACGTTCAACGACCCTTTGAATAATGGGGATTAGATATAATTGGTGAGATTATTCCTAACTCTTCCAAGCATCATAGGTACATCCTTACAGCTACTTATTACTTTACTAAGTGGGTAGAATTTGTACCATTAAAGATAGCTAATATAGAAAACATCACAGATATAATTGATCGGTACATAATTACCCGGTTTGGCTTACCCTCAGCTTTAATGTTTAATAATGCATCTTACTTTTCTGGAAATGCAATGGTAGAATTCACTCTTAAGAGAGGTTTCAAGTTAAAATATTCAGCTAATTATTATCCTCAATGTAATGGATTAGAAGAATCAAAAAAAAAAACCTCGTCATGATTATCAAAAGAACTATTGATCAAAATCATAGGAATTGGCATAAAGCATTAACATTTTCTCTATGGGTGGACAGGATTACTCAGAAAGCCTCTATTGGTTCTTCTCCTTTTGCTTTATTTTATGGAAAAGAAGTTGTTCTTCCCACAAAAGTAGCAATCCCATATCTTGCCCTAATACAATTTATCAATGAAAACCCTTCATCTTCTCTCCAGGCTAGACAATTTCAAATTCTCAAACTCGAAGAAGAAAGAGAAAAGGCTAAAGAAACCCACTTCCATCATCAAAAATTAGTCAAAGCTTCTTTTGATACAACTTCCGCCAGTCAAAAATCCCTTGAAGTTGGTGACTTAGTTCTAAAATGGGACAAGGCACATGAGGAAAAAGGTAGACATACCAAATTCCAAAAACTATGGCTTTGCCCTTTTCAAATTATTGAAAAAATTGGACAATCAACATTTCTTTTACAAGACTTGTTTGGTAGGAAAGATTCTTTTCCTGTTAATGGGAAAATATTGAAAATGTACCTTTATTAGGAGATAACTTCTTCCAATTTTGTAATATATTTCTTTTAGGAAAATAATAGTTAACTAGTATTTACACCTGGCTTTTCAAAATAAGTCTTTGATAACATTTCTGATTTTTTGTTTTTATAAGAAAATAGGAGTTAAAAGGAACAATTAGGACACTATAGTACTAAAATAAACTTCATCCCTTTCGAAAAACTTGACCTTACTTAAAAACATTTATTTTACGAAAAAACTCTTATCTTTATAGGATATGAAGGTTTTGTTATCAGTCAAGAAAAGAATCTTTAACCTAGCAAGGACTTCCTGCAGATTAGTATCTTAAAAACTCTATCATTATCACCCAAAACCCTTAAAAAGGCTAGTGGCCCACCCCATATTTTAAAATTTTCCTTTTTCAGAGCATAATTCTAAAATATAAAAAACTTAAAAGATAAAGAGTCTCATTACGAGCTTGTTTACCATGTTCCTAGGGAAGTAATTAAAACTAATATTACCAATATTGCATATCAAAATAGGGTAATAGCTAGTGATCTTCTTGATTAGAAGACAAGGGGTCTCATCAAGAGCCATCTTGTTTAGTTTATTTACAACTAGTGAATGGCATTGCCATTAGTAGGTCATCAAGCCTAGACAATGTCTTTTAAGAGAAAATATTACGCTCAAAGGGTAAAAAAAAAAAAGGGGGATAAAGTCCAAATGAGATTCGATTCAAACGAATATCATTTTGAAATCTGAAAATTCATACAGATGGGATAATGGATCATTATTGGTTAAAAGGTAACCGTATCGAGGCTATGAACGCCTGCTAGCAGTAGAGGCTCTATCTGTGATAAATGAGTAAAAAACCAAAAAACTAATCTACAAGAGGTACCTACTATATTACTTTAAACCTTATTATTGGTTGATGCTAACATTTATATTTCTATCATTACAAGGGTGAAGTAATTAAGAAGATGGGCTTGAGCAAGTAATGGTGGTTCAAGAGAAATGTTGTTTACCTTAGAACTCATGAAATCATTATTCTTATAACTCCAATTACTTTGAAAGTTTTTAGAAATTTCAGAAAATTACTCAGAGATAATTGGTTCTCCCAAGTGAATCACCAATTGTTGTACTACGAAACAACCCCCCCATTTTTAACTCAAAATAGCTAGCATTTTAGTTATAAATAGGGACCCTTTTCAAATTTTTAGTCCTAGGATAATAATGCCTAACTCTAAAGAAAAACTTTGCAAAACTTTGTAAAATAAGCTAAGAAGGAAACTTATATCACATATCGCGCTTTTCCACATCACTATTTTATAATACCTTTACGAAATTGTGATATGCGAAAATGTCTCCCGCTGCGAGAACCTCATCTTGCCATTACATAATCGCATTTCGCAATTCGTAAAAAACTTGAACATGCCTTAGGACAAACGTTAGCGATTTGTGAAATGTGATATTACGATTTTCGCAATCGTATTTCGCTCGATATATCTTATAAGCGTTATACGGTACCCCTTTAACGGCCACGATTTTTGTTAAGGAGGTAAAGCGTGTGGAATAATTACGTTTTAAATAATAAGAACAAATGAGTTGACAGGTTATTTAATGTTTAGTGGCCTGAGGGAGGATAATCATTTTCTAGGTTATGGGTAGTTATAATCAAATATCTTATAAAAATCTTTCTCACGATCCAAATTCATTTCACAGAGGATTTTAGTCTTAATTACTTGATATCATCTGCGCTAATATATTTTGTCTGTTTCAAGCAAGTAACAAAAGACATGTCCTTAAGAAAGGTGATGTAGAAGAAAACGAAGAAGACCATTTCTTAAACAGAGGATATAGAGATGGCTCTTGTTAGAGTCGGTCTTGTCAGTCCTCCGTCAGAGATCAAAACTCTTTTTGCATTTCATTTTTAGGAGTCCCGCTCCATAAACTGAGATGCATTCCGCTAGGGGCATGCCATAATCTGATGGAAAAGGTCTTGTTATTCAGTTCCCCTCATGTCTGGCACCTGATGGCTTAGGTCTTTTCATCAATGTTCACTAAAGTCCATGATAGTCAATGTTTGATCTTTTAATGGACGAGAGTCATTTTCAGTCATTAGGTCGGGGGATTAGTCAATTTAGTCTTCAACCATGTCCAATAGAGCCATGCAGGCTAGAGGGAGGCCCTTACAAAGTGGTGATTCAAAGATTTTCATCGTCATGTTGACAGATTACGACTGTTCTTCAAAACTCTGTTTTGAAGAAAAGTCAAACAGTGTGTCATTTGTGATAATTTTCAAAAAAAATTCCAGTTGATCTCTTCAGGTGCAGTCATGGTTTCCTTGGCCAAATGCCATGTCAACAACCACTGCAAAAAGTGCCAAAAAATTTCATCATTTTAGCTAAACATTCAAAGGGAAAAGTGAAATACAGAGTTGCATTAAATCAGTGAAAAGTGTCAAAACAAAACGGTAGCTAAGTGGGTTTTGGAGAAACAAAAATCAAACCCATGACTTCAAAGTCTTTATAAAGGATTCCCACAAGAAACAAAGTCATTGTGCAAATCAAGGTTATAGAGAAACATTGCAAAGTCATTGTGAAGAGTTAGCACGCTTTTGAGGAGAGGTTGGAGGTGTTTTCCAGAGCGCGACACACACACAGAGGGGCACGGCGCACATAGAGAGCGCAGCGCACAGAGCGTGACCCCGTAGTGGTGGATATACACGGGCATGGTGCACACACAGAGCATGACCCCGCAGTGGTGGATATACATGGGCGCAGCGCACACACAGAGCACGGCGCAATGGGTTTGTTGCGCGACACACACTCACAAAGGCCCGAATTTGTGCCAAACTTGCAGCAAATCACTTTGAAACCCTTCAAATTGACAGGTAAGGTCTACATCTTGCTTGCTCATCAAATTTTGTGAATGTGATGATGGTTTATGGCCGTTTATAATTGCAATAAAAAATTCCTAAACCCTACCAATTGAAAACATCAAAGCCATTGCTCTAGGGCTGCAAACTTGTGGTGTTGATGCCAAGGCTCCTCCTCCCTTTCATTTTTCCCCTTCTTTCCATTTTTCCCTTTCCCCCTATCCCATTTTTCCCTATTTTGCCTACCCTAAAACATTACTAAACCCCTATTTCCTATCCCCTCCACTCATTTGTGAACTATAAAACCCCAAAACCCTACCTTATAAAATCCCCAAACCCCCTTACATATCCCTAAACAAAATTTCCCCCCATAACCCCTAATCCCATCATATTATTCCCCTTCCTAACACTCCCTTTTTGCATTGTTCCCCTTGGTGGCAGAGATCACAACATCACATAGTTTCACTACCATCATCAAAGCGCAGTCCAAGCATAGTACACATACAGTAGTCATGGCATCGGAGCATTCATCGGAGTATGAGATGGAGACCCAAAGTGATTCATCCTCGGAAGAACAGGCTCCCCAGAGACATCATAAAAGTGGCAAACATGTTAGGGATGAGCCAACCACCCTCACAGAATTGCAGGCCTGCCCTCTTGCTATGTCATGTTTCTAGCATCTACCATGTTTTGAGTTTTTCCAAAAGGCGGCTAGTGTTCGAGTTCATCATGAGCTGGCTCGTCTTTTTGTGCTTCACCTACATGGAGATCACTCTATCTTAGCTGGGGTCACCTTCACACTGACACCTGAAACTGTCTCATTAGCAACCAGCATACCAAATGTTGGAGAACAGTGGCATAAGAAACAGAAGGTTGATCGGCAGCATTATGATCCTTACATTAAAGGCCAGTTTCTTGAGGCAGCTCACAAGAGTCTTTCCATTCAAATATTTGAAAGATGAATATGCTCCTCTCATGAAATTGATCATGAAATACTTCAGCTGTGAGGGGAGGTTCTCTCGTCTATATGCCTATCACATCAGGTTGCTCATGCACTTTACCAGGGTACGGATGATGAACCTCCCATTTTTCATTTGCAGGAACATAGAGACGATGAACACCTTCATGCAGCATAAGACCCCTCAGCAGCAACTTAACAGTGTTTATTACTTTGCTCTTATCTGGATTTTGGTGGATCATGAGATGGGATTGCAGGGCATTGGTTGGGAATACTTCATCTCCCGTGACCTCTTCAGCACTTCACAGGTATTATCAGAGGTGGAACATGAGATAGGTGGTCCTTCTCATCAGTATGAGCTCCATGAGACCACTACTATGCCAGTATTCATCACATATCAGAGAGGCAGTAGACATTTGTTTGCAGCAGCAAAGCGAGTGTTATCTCCACCCAGGGTGGAAGGGGCCTCGCTTCCAACATCGACAACACAAGTACAGGACAAGGGCAAGAAGCCCATGCATGACGAGGGGCCATCAGGTGAACGAGAGGCCGACTTCATCCTCATTCATGATGATGATACAGATGTGGAGAGTGTCAAACTTAGGAGGACCATCCAGGAGCAGCAAACGGAGATCCAAGACTTGTCACTCAATTTGTAGAGGGATAAGTGGATTATCAGGTATTTAGAGTAGAGGAACAAACAGCTTGAGGACCAGCATGAGATCATGGAGCTGCAAAACATCTGTGAGAATCGCCAAGCTGCCCAGCATAGGAGGATTGAGCTCACTCCATTAGAGAAAGAGATTAACAATGACCGAGAGTCTTAGCTCGAGTGTATCAACATCCACCTTGAGAGACTGCTGGAGAAGGCTGACAAGGACAAAACCATATTGAGGCCGATGGTTTAACACTACATGGCATGGAACATGAGTTCAAAGGCACGGATAAGGAGTTTGAAGGCGAAATTGGGGAGAGTGACGAAGAGACAAAAGAGGCAAAAAGAGCAAGATCAGCTTCGAATCTTGGCTAAAGCCACTATGGCCTAGCATAGCACTTCATAGGGAACCTCCAGCCCAAATTTCAAAAAATTTGGGGCAATTTTGGTCACATGACAAATTTTTGGGCACAACACAGAATTTTTCTCCCTGTGCGCCGCGCCACTGGCGCGGCGCTTAGGATTGGGAGCTCCAAATCAAGAATGGTTTGCATTTTTGGGTTTAGCATTAAAAACCATGCTTGATGGTGCATGGAAAAGAATTTTGGGCATGTTTTGAGTCCCCAGGAGGTCAAAAACACTCAAAAAATGACCTCTCTACCCCTATTTTGACACAGAGGAAGCAGTCTTGGGAGAATGAAATTTTGGAGGGGCAAATGAGCACCAAATTCAGAAATTCCAATTGGGTTGGAAAATAGACAGGTATGGATTTCCAACAAGCACACTTGGGCACAATTTGGACTCCATAAGGTACCTTAAAATTTCATCCAAAGTGGCACGGTGCATATAGATTTGGGCACGGCACATATAGACCCAAAGGCCAAAATCACTTCCGCTCCGCGACATTTCAATTCGCGACTTTCTCCAAGTGGGCCCACCCATTTACACTATATTTGTATTGGAACCTAAGGCAAAGTTTAAAGAGTATTTTCACTAAATGTTGGCTTCTATCCATGTGGCAAAGGAAGGCAAGCAGTCACCCAAACAGTTTGTCATTTTTGTAACGCTGCACCTGTCACTAATGGTTGGCTTTCCATTTCCAGTTTGTAATGATTTGAAAAAATCCCCAAATTTGGGTCGTTCCATTTCCCAATGGAAAATTCTATTTATTGTATGTAAAACCATTTGCAAAGGGTTGGTTGGAATTTCTGGGAGCAGTGTGGAGGAAAAACCCAGCACTTGCATTGTACACATTTTGGCCAGGGAATTAATAAAATGATGCAGCTCTGATTCATGAGATTCATGTGGTATGATGTTTAGCAGATGTTTCTTCTTTCTATTTCATATGTGTATTTGTTATGTTTTATACAGTCCATTCATAACCATTTCCAGTTAAATGCTTTAAAGTAAGAAAGGCGGAATCCAGTTCACTGCTCTGCCTTGGTAAGGTATTCGTGTTGTGTGTTTATTCTTCTGTTTGAAAAGGATTCATTTGCTATGCCCTTTTCAACCTCTTAACAGTCTTTCCATTTAATATTAATTCAATCTTACTGCTAAACCTCCTGCCTATCTTGCCTCAAGAAATATTTTGTGTCCTTGATTTATTTTCCCAGCTCAGATGTTCCTTTGGTCCCTTACGGCCCAAAAAATTCAGTCATTCAAAATTGCCTTTTCCACATCTATTTACTAGCCTAAAATAAATATTTCATTTTGAGTCATCTCAGAATTTATTGTGTATTTTTACTGAGTGTGACCCAGAGAGAGCCCTCTCCTGTTCTGGTAGGGCTAGCTACCAGACTGAGCGTGATTTGTGGTTACCCTGAATTTTGCCTTCCTTCAGCCTAAGGCAGATTTAGGTGCTAACAGCTCCTATCTTTGTTGATACAGTCTGTGATGCAGCTGGAGGCGCAATAGCTTGGGAAGTAAGTTACAATAGACTGGAGGATAAGCATCCTAAAATCATTGTTACGAGAGCAACAGCTGGGTCAAAAAAGCCTTCAGGACCTCAATGCAAGGATGCCTCCTGTTCTTTCCTCCATAGGATAGGAGCAAGAGCCAAAATCATCCCCTACAAAGACATGATCATATGGGTCATCGAAAACCTTATCATTGAAGATAGACAGTTCAAGAATTCAGGGATGGAGCTCATAGGATCGTTCAGGACAGAATACTTGAAGGCAGTGTATCACATACTTGACTCATAGGAAATCTATGATAGCACATTTGTGGCTAACTTCGCAAAGAATAATCCAGACCCCTTCAAGTTAATTCAGACTTGGAGAATGTTAGACAACAAATTCAAGTATGACAAATTGGGTATATATGAAATAGCCTCTTTGGTAAACCCCTACAATTATGTAGCAACAATGTTATGTAGACTGTATGGACTGCCAGATAACACTAAGTTTTCAGTAGAATGGATTCCCTTGGTCGATGCTTATGTTAATTCCTATATCATGAATTGGCCTTCTATCTTATCTGACAACTTAGCCACCTCCATTACTAAATATCGACAAAATAAAGCTTCCTCTTCAGATAACCTCCCTCCCTTCTATTTTTTGCTTATCTTATGGATGTTATCTATTTTTGCATGACATTACCAACCATGGGTTGGAAATGGACCATGCAAGATCCTTACACAATCCATCTCAGTCATAAACAAATATGGGAATCTCATTACATACCTGACCTCTATAAGATATTTCATTCTATCATGTTGCCCCTACACCAAATGATTTTCAATAAGAAAGACCCTAGGTTTTCCTAAGAAGCTACAGCATACCTACTTGTTGTAGGCAAGTATTTCATTGAGGAATGGTTCACCTACATTAGGGTTTTATTAGCACTGCTAATCCACGACCCTTTCTTTATATGTTTCTGATAAGCTATTAGCAAGGGAGATTTCCTACCATATTGTACGAAAGGGCCTGACTAAACTTCTTAAAGATGGAAAGAAGTCATTATGTCCTACTTTCCCTATCAAATGTGGCTCTTTTACTTTAGCTAATTTTTTTCACGCTATTAAGGAATCAGCACAAATGGAAGCCCTCAGGCTTCATACATTGCCTACAATGAAATTTGACTCAAACAAAGTGGCATACAATTTCACTACAGGACTAAAGCTCAAAGTGTACAAACATGGACATAATTACTTTGAGGATTTGTTACAGTCAGCAGTATCTTTCAAGAAAGAACTTGAATGGACAAAGGCGAACCTGAAACCTGAAGATTTTTAAAGAATTTAGGAATTCGAGAATGAGAGGCTGCAGGTCATTCCAATGCATCTATTAAAGCCCGAGGATAAGCCTACCCTAAGTAACATTGTCAATAGCATAGCCCCTAGCTCTCAAAAGGACTCTCAAGTAAACATTGAGAATACACCAAACATAGGGAAAACCCAAGATGTAGACAACATAGCTAAGTCAGGCAGGAAGCCAATCAAAAAACAAGTAATGGACACCCCAACCACAGAGACAAGTTCAGAGGCCCAAGGCACTAGTTTGGAGCAGGAATGAGATCAATTCAATCAGAAATCGCAAGACAATCCCAAAGCTCCAAATACTCAAGAAACAAAGGAATTCAAGAATCCTCTGAAAATTCATCAAGATATAGAGCCCAATTTTGTTGGAAAACAATCTACACCTATGGATCAAGAAACAATAACATCCCAGCATGTTGAAATTATCCCTGCTCTACCCACATCAAAAAAATTTCTGAAAGTGACGGAGATACCTCCACTTGATGTATTCTATAGCCCTCTCCACAAGGTTGTAGTCAGAAGGCAAAGGAAAATGATAAGGGTAGATGCACCTGAATTCTCACATGGAGATGAGTTAATGGACGTTGTTTGGAAGGACATGCCTTTCAATTCGATAGAGAACTTGACTAGATTGTCACAGTTCACAGGAGCATATGCGTTGGCCACTATGGATAAGTCTACTGAGGTGTCTACTTTGCTAAAGGAAAAGGAGCAAAGAATCGCGCAGCTCGAATAAGAGCTCGAGACAGAAAAAGCAAGCGCAAACAAGTAGGCATCTGAGAAGCTCGCACAATTGCAGCAGGAGATGGAAGTCTTAAAAATAAGCCATGAAGCTGACTTATCAGCCCAAAACATGCATCTCCAAGAATTATAGCAATCTATGGACAAGTACAAGAATGTTCCCACTATTGAGGAATTCATTAAAGAGGCTCTAGAACTAAATTCTCTTCTAGTCAAGAAGCAAGAGTATTTCTGCCAGAAGTTGTCACACATCACTCCCTACATGATTACTAGTGACTAGCTCACAGACAAAGCCATTGACTAGAGAACAGAGTTTAATTATTTAAACACCAAAATCTCTGATTTCATTGAATGGCAACAATCAGAAGAGGGAAAGAAGGCCAATCTACCCGAGATTGAGGAAACTCACAAAGACATCCTCTTCACTAATTGGGATGCTAGGATAAAACAGGTCGAGCTGGCAGTCGCAAGGGCAGCTGGTGTATCGAAGAACATCATTAAGGCAGTAAATCATACCATGTTCACTACCAATCTCATGAAGGAGGGTAATACGAAAGAAATGTCTGACTTAACTGCTATGAGTAAAGGCTGGCAAGAAAAAGCAGGGAATCAAAGAGATGCAATTACAAAACTGACTAGGAGTCGTATTGGTAGTATCTGGTCAAGCCACATCGCCATATTATGATTCTCAACTATTCCCTTCGTGCGAATCAAAGGATTCTTCCAACTCTTGTCGATGCAATCTTTATAGGACAGCTCAAATCTCATTTCAAGCCACCTCCTCAAATTCAGCCGATGACCGATATTTTCGATTTAAAGGACAAGCTGGCAGACAGCAAGTCATCCTCTTAGTTCTGTTTTGTTGATCTTTGTTTATTTTTGGAGTTAGATACCTATGTGGGAGGAAGGTTGTTTGAAACCTCCTCAAATTTTTTATAATCTATTTTTGCATACTTAGCTAGAATAGTATTTATACCCTTCTCATGCATTTAGAGAAGGGTCAAGAATTTTATCAAAAAAAATTGCAAAGAATGCACTATTGTAATTTTGTGAATGCTTTGGTGAAATGATGGAACATGATCTTTTCTTTTAGATATCAGAGTACTTTCCTTTGTTGATGCACTTCTGTATTCTTGGGAGACAATTTGATTTGAAGGAAGAAGTAGGTCTATGTCATTTGTCAAATGAGAAAGACCTCATATATTTAGTACTATTATCATGTATGCATAATTCTGTCTACATTTAATTAGTGGAAAAAACTTTATTTTCATGAATTATATGTGAAATTTATTGTTTCTGTGAAGCATTAGCTACACTTTTGTGTGATGCCATAACTGAAGTTTTGACTTTCATATATAACTCATTAAACATGTGATATATTTTATAAATTTCTTTGACTAACTATTTAGTCAAAGGAATTATCTTTTATGTTGTCATCTCCATTTAATTATGTTCAATCTTTATTATCACATGTTAAACGGATATCTTTGTAGATCGCATACCATACAAGAACACTCTAGTTTATATTAGAATAAGTTAAGTTAGGGAAATTGCATCATAGAATAAGTCACTTAGATTATCATTATTCTATTTCAAATCACTCATGAACCACCCACTCTCAACTTAAAACCCACATTGGGAAACTGGTCCCATTATCCCCAGTCGAAGCCACCACTTTAAACAAAAAAGGAGCTATATTAAGGTCCAGACCGGGTGGTTATACCCCATGTTTCGGTAGTAGAATTTTGAGGCCACAACAGCACTGCACCCAACGCAATGCAAGAGGCATCCACATGGACATGAAACTCCTTTTTCCAATCAGGGCATACCAAGATCGGCACAATGACCATCTTTTCTTTCAATACATCTAGTTGCACTGACATTCTTCATCCCAACAAAATGTTGCATCCTTCTTCAGTAGTTTCTCCATGGGCACAGTAATTTGAGCATAAGCTTTGATAAATTTCCTATAATATCCTGTATGTCCCAACGTCTCAAGTAGTTGCTTGACGTTCCTCGGGGCCTCCAAATTCACAATTACTGCAATCTTTGTAGGATCCACCATTAATCCTTTCTTTCACACCACGTGACCCAGCAAGATCCCAAAGGGAACACAGAATATGCATTTCTTTAAATTCAGCGTGATCTAGTATCTATGACACTTATCCAACATCAGGCACAGACTTTCTACATGATGCTTTACTAATCCAAACATTGTCCAGTCATCAAAGTATACTTCCAGGAACTTATGAATGAATTCCTTGAAAGTTTCTATGACTACGCAGGAAAACATCGCAGGCACATTCTTAATTCCAAACAGTATTACAGTGTATTGAAAACAACCCCACTCCGTTGTGAAGGTCATTTTTCTCCTATCCTCAGGTGCAATCTTAATTTGGTGATACCCAGAAAACTCGTTAGTAAAGGAATAGGCCTCCTTCCCTCCCACATTGTCTAACACATCATTTGTAAATGGCATTGGGAATGGCTCATGGACACACGGATCATTAAGCTTCTGCAGATATACAAAAATCCTTATTTCACCTTTTTGTTTCTTTTCCTAAACCACCATCGAGCTTACCCAATCAGATTCTTTAATTGGCTCTATGATTCTTGCCTCTAGCATCTTATCCATCTCTTGGCGAACCTTTCCTTGTATTTAGGATTAAGGCGATATAGCCTTTGTTTAATAGGCTTCACGTTCGGCTTCAGAGTGATCTTCATAATGCCCAAATCGCCAACTATGCACTTAAAATCCAAAAAATTAGTAGGGAAGAGACCTCAGTATTTGCAGAGTAACTCAACAACTTTATCCACGGTAGCGTCATCCCAATAATCCCCAATATTCGTGAACTTCGGTTCTACTTTAGTACTAATGTTTACTTGCTTTGTCTTCAATGGCACAGTTATGCCCGGGTTATCTATTTGTGGGCCTTCAACTTCATGATTCCCTTCTGCCTCTAGAATATTAGTTTTTCTCGGATCTTCATCTTCTTCAGTGGTCACATTATAGCATTCCAGTGCACGGCATAGCTGGGTGCTCCAGTATGGTTGGGTCCATTCCATAGGTTCTTATGGTGTTCTGAAGATAACCACCTTAATTTCTTGTAGTGCTTCATCGATGCTATTGAAGCCATCTTCAAAGTTGAAGGTCAATAAGAATACTTCCCTCAATATATCCCATTCCATGGTGCCATGGCGGAGCTCCATTTCTAGATACCAATTCATGGTAATTGTATCCAGAGTATGGCAAAATATGTGTACCCACTCTGGCTATTGCTTTTTCCCCATGCTTTAGTCCATTTTGCTAGGTGATCACGCGGATCATCCCTTCCGTTATATTACTCAATCAATCTAGTGTTAGTACGCCCAAACCGTAACCTCATCATTCTTTTGTAATCTTGTCATCCATCAAAACTATCCATATGTGTACACCACCATAGTGCGGGCGTAGCACACAGTGGCAATTCTAAATCTTGGAAGCAGTATTCCTCAAGGACTTCATGCTCAAATTCATCCAAAAACAGATCTACATCAATTAAATCATCATCATATGGTAGTTTCCTTACCTCTAATGAAACACAGCGCAGTGACTTCATCATCATATTACATCGCCGTGTAGATACTTCATGCAAGCGATTATGCCAATGCTTTGACTTTTCGTCTGAATTAGAGGTGTAGGAACTCTCCCGGTCCCATGAAATCCATCCATCTACCGTCGGATTGATCCAATATTGTTCTCTCACTATTATTTTGTAGATTTGATCCAGTTCATCATCACTTTTCTCATAATCATGGATTGGTTCAATATATCACGCCCCTTCTGCAGGGTCCAATGGTACTACAATCTAAAGTGATTTTCTTTCAAAAGATATTGTCCTCTTCTTCAAATTGATGACCCCATGCATATCAGTGGCCCAATAAATTCCTAGGAGTGTGGGGTATGGATTACTGTCATTGACGATCTCTATAACCTCAAAGTCATCCATTGCGCTCGCACCTTCTATATCAATGGTTACTCCATATAATCATCCCATGGGAATGATTTTCTGTTGGTTTGCCATTCTGAGTTGAATCGGAGACCACTACAGCATAGGTATCTCCATTATTTCCCATGTTTGTTTTGGTAATACTTTTGCATCATACCCCAGATCCAAGATGACCTAGTCCATCTCATAATCACCTATCTGTGTGATGAGCCTCATCTCATTCCCTGTTCATGTCTTATGCTTGCCAATCTTTCTGACCACCCAGTGTTGATCAGGGACCTTCTCTTTGCTAGTGCATTTATTTATTATTTCTTGCAGGCCTTCCACATCTTTTCTATCACCCAACAATTTTATGTAGGTCTCCAAAAAGGTAGTAAGTACTGAGGGATCAACCTCTGCAGGGGCACTGGTTTCTTGCACAATGTCCTGGCTTCTATAGGTGGAAGCCTCAACGAAGCTCTTCTTGGCTTCCATAAATGTTTCCTTGGCATGATTTAGATCAAAGCCAACTTCCTTCTCTTGGGCCTTGAAGACCCATCCTTCCTCTTCAAGCTATTTACCTTTATCATCCCCAATCGTTATTCCACTTCTCAACACTATATTCATGCTTTGATCCTCCTCGAAGGGCTCAAATTTCATCATTTGTAAGTTCAGTGTAGGTTGCTGAGGTTAAGCTTTCTTCTCTTGCATTTTAGCTATCAACACTGGGAATTATTCTATAGTATGGTCAAACTGGCTACAACATTGACATGACGGACATGTTTGATTCTGATATTCTCACACACAGTGCCTTGGCTGTCCGTAGTTGTAGCAGATAATCTAACTGCGGCCTCTACTAGGTCCTCCTCCTCCTCAACCTCGTCCTTGACCCTAATAGCCTTTGTGCTCTCCTTTGGCACCCTTCTCTGGAGGCCGAGTTTCTGCTTGCATCCGATATGTAGGTGTTATTTCCATCATAAGCTCATAGCTCTGACAGTGGCACTCATTATGGCCCACCGATTTGCAGAAGTTACAGAACAGTCTGGATGAATTTTTGAAGTAAGTGACAGTTACCATCGTGTGTTGTCCAGTAATCTAACAAATAGTGCACCATAGCACAGCTCCCATGCTCAGCCCTGCTGCGGCTTCTAGATTTAGGGGAATTGGACCCTCTCCTTCAATATAATTCCCATACACTAGAAAATGGTCTTTATCATGCCCTTGGCCCTTGCACTTCAAACACCAAAATTTTGTGCACACATCTAGTTTAGTCTCATTGCCTTTCTTCAAACTTTGTAATTCTAGGTGTAGGCTTTGTAACTAGGAGTGGATTTGTTGTACCCCCAAGGTCACATCGTGAATAGGTGATGCATGCAACCTCATCACAATTTCCAGGGATTTTGCCTATGTTCCTATCTTCTGTTGTGAGAGAGAAATTCCCAGGTGGGGCAGAAGCGATGTTGTAAACCATTCACAATTTTGACTATCTGTGAGTTGCATGTTAGCTTCTTGAATCTAATGCTTCAACCTTTGATCTAATTCCAAGGGCATCTCGTCGACCCTCATCATGATTTCTTTGAATCCAATTACTGACTATGAGTCTGACTTAGGCTTACTAAACTCCTTGTTTAAATTTTACGTGGTCTCTGCTAGCAATGTTAGTGGATTATCATAACAATACTTAATATACCAAGTTAGCGCATGATCCTGCAAAGTGGTAACCAATTGTGCCTTCTTTATATTTTCATAAGTAATCTATTTCATTATCCATATAGCATTCGTAACAAGCCAAAACCGCTTTGTATCTTCACTTCATATGCCCTTGAAAATCGGCAGCTTCATCGTGTTTTCCATGTTGAATGGTGGTGGTGGAGGTGGAGGTGGAGGTGTGGGCAAAGGTGTGTGTGGTGGAGGTGAAGGCGGAGGTGGAGTGGAAGGATAATTTACTCAAGGAATCCCCTGAGTGATTATTTGAACAGTGCTTCGCAGTGAAGCCTACACTGCTCCTTCGTCGTCGCTTGAAGGGGGTTTGCTTAATGAACTATATTCTGGACTTGATCTCTCTCAATCTCTAAAGAGTCTTATGCTTCACGTAGCTCCAAATATCAAGGCAATGGCATCGCCCACTTTTACCATAACAGCATTTTAATCCAAGTATTCAATGATATTAAATACTTACCTCGTGGTCCCTTGAAAAATCATCGCTCCGCTTCGCTATAGCTGACTGAGTTATCAAGTGAAAATTTTGTAACAAATCCTCTTGGAATCTGATTGAGCCAATGATCAATATCTCTTGTGATCTTGTTTTCAGAAGCTTCTAATCGTCGCACTAATTCTAGAGTCCACACTATAGGATTATTGAGCTTCCACCTTCCTTGATTGTCTGTTAATTTAGCTAACTAATCATGTAGTTCAATGGGAAAAGTGTAGAAGAAGATATCATGTATCTTTGTATACAGATACATCTTCAACCACTCTTCCTTTAATAAGTGTGGATTCCTGTTTTCTTGCGCCGCGAACTCGTGAATATTCCAATCCAATCACTTTTCAATTTATTTCTTGGTTAGATTCCAGTGATGTGACATCACACATCTCTTTCAATAAAATCCTGATCCTGGCAACGAAACCATTTGTTGGCTTAGGGGGTCCTAACCAAGGTTCAGAGTTAGCTGCACCAAACAACAAAACCCTACATTACTTGCCCTTTCAACAAGAATTCGTGTAGCACAAGTTGCCATCTCACCCGAAGCAGTATGGGGGGATGCAAGAACCAAGTTTCTGCATCCAGAGACTAGTGTGATGTCTTCCAGCACCTCAGATATGCCTTCGCGCAGATCGATAACCTCTTAGGGTATGTTGCTTCAATTCTGTTAAAGTATCCTTCAGACCTTCGCAAAGGTCTACAATCAGTCCTTGCAGACCTTTAACAGTCAATATTTCTACTTACACGCATCACAGAGAAGTCCTAAATTAGGGTTCACACAGATTTACTTAAATTGTTAATAAACATCGAAGAATTCATCAAAGTCTTTGCGAAAGTACTTAAACATGCATTGTGTACATCAACAACACTTAATCAATATTCCATAAAACACATCATTCATCGACAGCATGTAATATTAACAGAAATAACATAAATACGCAAGAATTATTTGAAAACTGTCTTGATTGATTTTCAGTTCAAGGTTACAGAATCAAAAACTACCCTGCGCACTCAACTGTAGGGGTCCACGCACTCAGTTGTGGACTCTGCCTAGGCCTATGCACACTCAGTTGCAGAGCCTTCCTTCTATCTTACCCACTTCTCCTCGCTATCACTTTCTGTTCCTTATCATCAAGTACTGTGAATTTTGCTTTAGACTCTCTAAGACACACCTATTTATAGCCTTTTTCATGCAATGCCATGGTGCACAGACTATGGTTGAATCTCAAAACTGACTCAAACTTTACATAAAGCAAGGAGATAAACCCCTTTGTCTCATATTCATCTACGCACTCCACATCCACAAATCGTGGAGACTTTACATTAATTACAAAAGTGTATCAAAACTTGGGTTATCTTAACCCCAAAACTGACCTAGGGGACCCCATCCCAACAAGTTGCTAGAAACAATTTCAACTTTTGAGGATCAAGTAAATAATCATAAGTTCTACATAGAACTTCAAACTCAAAATAAATGTTTCAGGATCCTCATGTCTCAAACCATGGAAATTAGGGAGAATGGAGGGTGAGATTTTCTTCATTGTAGCAGTGGTATCTTCATCAAATATGGGAAATTCATAAGGATCTAGTTCTCCCCTACTGTTGGGTATACAACCAAAGTCCCACATTGACTAGAAGTGGGGAGGATCATGGGTATATAAGGATGGACAAATATCTTCATTGGCATGAGGCCTTTTGGGGTAAGTCCAAAAGCAAATCCATGAGGGCTTAGGCCCAAAGTGGACAATATCATACCATTGTGGAGATATGTGGTGTCCAGAGTCCTTACAAGTGGTATCAGAGCCATGCCCCGAAGTTAGCCAAGTGGATGAATCCTCGGAATGTCGAACGAAGGTGGTGGGCCCCGATAATATCACGATGGGATCCGTGGATGAGCTCGGTTAGACATGCAGTGTGCTCCGGATTCTTCATGGACGTGTCCTGGTCCCAACACGGTGAAGAGGAGTTGACCTAGGATAGAGCAAGCTCTCGAGGCAGGTGGTGTTCCATGTAAGGCGTGTGCTTCCAACGCATTGGAGTGGAGAATCCTGGTTGGTAGAGAGTGGATGGATGGATAATTTTTTGAGGGGAGGCTCGATGGTCTTTTGTTCGAGGGGAGGATTGTTGGGTATACAACCAAAGTCCCACATTGACTAGAAGTGGGGAGGATCATGGGTATATAAGGATGGACAAATATCTTCATTGGCATGAGGCTTTTTGGGGTAAGTCCAAAAGCAAATCCATGAGGGCTTAGGCCCAAAGTGGACAATATCATACCATTGTGGAGATATGTGGTGTCCAGAGTCCTTACACCTACCACCTCTACCACCACCTCGACCTCCACCCCCTCCTCTGCCTCTTCCACTTCCAATCCAAAATTCACCACCATATACACTATGCACTTCTCCATCTCCTTCCCCTGCCATTGTAGATTCCTCAGAGATAACATAAGGTTTTATAATAGGATTATATAGGTCTTCTTTTGGTTCCTCTACAAATGGTATGTTAAAACAAGGTTCTTCTTCTTCTTCTTCACTAGGCAATTCTAGTTATTGTCCTAGAAGTTGTTCTTATGTTGAAGAGAGGACAATTACTTCTTTTTTTGGGGATCTGGGTTCATTAACTATAGCTTTTGTAGAAGAAGTTGGTGAATATCTAGACTATATTTATTATCTATGCACCTCAGGAATTCTATCTCTACTTACCTGTTAGGGTCACTAGATTTAATAGTCAAATGTATTTTCCATGTCTTTTAATTTTCAGTTTTTCAATAATTTCAACCTATGACCACTGGTGCTATCATAGTCTCAAAGTTCACTGTCTTTCATTGTCTATTTTTTGTCATCAATGGTTCACCAAAAGCAGGAATGACTTTCAAGTTAATGGGAGTCATGGTCGTTACGTTGGTGGGTATCAACCATTTAGGAGGTTTGCAAGAGTTGGAGAAACTACTTCAAGATTTATACACCATCACATGGCCATTTCAATCCTACCCATTTAATCCATTTTTCCATAGGATATGTGCAACCATATAGAACATGGGGTGCTACTCAAATTATTTATTGTCGAGTGTTGCACAAATACTCTGTTTTATCCATCCTTTTTCAGAATAGTTTCTGATCATATGGAGGTGAATTTTGGAAAATTGAAATAGGTTTATCTCAAGAACATGACAAAAAAAAAAAAAACCTCTTTCATGTTTTTCATAGGCATCATGGGTCGGGAGATTTGAATGCATATTCAAAGCATATTTGTGAACTGTGCAAATTTCATGTTTTAGTCATTGTTTTGCAGAGGATTTTCTGAGGAGTTGCGGAAGAATTTGAAGAAACTGAGAGAGGTTTTTCTTCACATAAAATGAATATAGAAAATATATCTCATATTTTACACGGGTTCTACCGTTTGGGAGTTATAGGTGTTACTTGGAGATTCATTTTCACAATTTCTTGCTGCCACAATTATGAAGTTTTTTTTTTAATTCGATTTGTGAATACGAATTTTTGAAAGGTTTGAGACATCAGATGGGTCCTACTCAAACTCATCAAATTTTGATATTTTTATTGTGATTCTAGCAATAAATATAAAATGAATGGATATGTCATTATCTAGGAGATAGGATAAAGTACTTTGTGTCTTTCTAAGGATATAAACTGCAGTTTTTATGTTAGCTTTGTTCAGTTTTTCTTGTTCAAAAAAAACATGATGTTGCTAAGTTAGTTTGATTTGATCCACTTAGTGGATAAGTGATACAATGTATCTAGTCATATGGGCCTGTTGTGTTGAAAATGTATTTAATACCACCAAAAACTATGAAGACAAGATTGATCAGAAAATACAAGAGACATAATTTAGTGAATGTTGTGATTTTTTCAATCATTAATGAAGAATACCAAAGCTATTTCTTTCAAGGATTCTTGTGTCAACATATATTGGTGATGTGTTTTCCTATGTTCTTATATTTCTTTTCTCTTTCAGTTACTTATACTCCATTTCTTTCAGTTATTCATAAATCGATTGTCTTTATTATTTGAAAGAGGTTAATGAAAGAAGATTTCATCTAAGATAGGTGCTTTGTTTTCCTCTCAAATAATATTCATGTTTTTCATCTGAAACTGAGTATTAAATTCATCCCTAGATTCTTTATGCTTAGTGTACTATAATATTGTTTTCCTTCACCATATACTAAAACCGATTTTAAAGATCCAAAGTGTTGGCTATCTTTCCCTTAGTAAAGAACTTCTCACTATCCCATTTTAATCACTGAGATTTTCTAAACAACGATGCCTAATGCACGTCTCTGTCGATTTGTCTTTAAAATTTTAAAAACATAAAACAACTTCATTTCTCATATGCTCAAGAGCTAGTTGTTTTCGGGAAAACTAGTATCTATTCATTGTTGCTAGTCCCACTAAGACGGGTAGCTATCTTAGAAACAAACAATTCAAAGTAACTTGTGTTTTCCTTTATGAGAGATAGATGAGAGAGAAGCAGAGAGCACCAACCTTAGTCTTTCGCTTGGCTCCTTACTTGTTTCCTCCCTCCTTTGATAGAGCTTC